>ML786273.1:11557-28173 GCA_009831015.1 Picea engelmannii
CCACCTAGATCTAGAACAAAACACACCAGAACATGACGCTTTCCTTAAGTTTTAAATATTGAATTTACTAACTAAAGAGGGATGGGTGACATACCGTTTAAATGTCACTTCCTCTCGCCATCGCCATCCTAGCTCCGTTCCAATGCTCATACAATGATGATCCTGCAAAAGAACGCAACCAACCAAAGTGATAGCAATAGTATAAACTCAATATAAACCTATGTATGTGATCAAGGAATCGTACAATAAAACACAACAAGCTTTATAGGAAAGAATCATATTACTGTATCATATTAAATGTGAAAGAGAGATTACAACCAGGGCCTTGATGTCGTAAGGTCCCTTCCAACTGTCCTTTGTTCCCCACACACTTTCACTCAAATAATTCTGAGAGCATAGATCTGATAGCTACTCAGAATCTATCTTGACAAATCAAATCTCAAAGACACTCTAACCAAGCTAATAATTCCAAGCCAAATCCAACTTAGCTAATCCCAAAAGCCTCCAAAGCTAACCAAAGCTAACTTTCTCCATGATAACTCCTCTCCTTTTATAAGTTGAAGAGGATAAGGTGAGGATATTAGGATGATACCACTAAATCATGAATGCGAGTAAGATCCAAACCATTCGGATGCCACCTCACCATAGAAGTTTCTCCTTCTAGAAGATTCGAGAAAACGCTTGTTTTTCCCACGTGTAGGCATTCTTGCACCTTGCCTATATAGCAACCTGCAAACATCTTGCACCCTAGCTATGGTGCAACCTGCGAGAATCAAGCAGTCTCGCACCCTGCCTATATAGAAACCTGCAAACTTCCTTTTTTTATAGGGTTTTTACAAGGGAAAATGCAACTTCTTTTCTTAGGAAAAGTTCTTATCTTTTCTCTCTTCAAGAACTCAATCCACTGACCCCTCCGAAGGAAACATATAGGTTTACATCATTAACGGTCATAGGGAGGACGAAAATAATGTGTAACAAGAGTGTGAGCGGAAGAGTGTACTTACAGGTGAATGCTCAGTTTAAATTCTCAAGGAGGCCAGTTTGGTGACCTGCAAAACCGAAAAAGTGAAATAAAGAGATCTTGAAACCTAAAAGGGAAAAAATCATAGTAAGAACATCGTGGAGTTACTAATCTATATTTATTCCTTTTAGCCACTTGGGTGTGCAAGAAAGGAAATTTTAGTGTTAGCCTAGGTTTGATTATCACAATAGTTAATTGTAAATGTGAGTGGAACATCATAAAATAAATAATATAAACAAAATAAGGAAATACTAGCATGAAATTGAAGAGAAAGAGTAAAAAACGTGAGAGATGTTGTACTAATGGAAATACTTTGAGTACAACGCCATGGGGAATTTGGTGAGCAAATGCGATCCCTTGTTCCTCTTTGGGATGGGTCACTTTTTTCCCTTCAAGAACCTTTATCTCTCAAGAATGAAGTGGTGAAAAGAGGTGTACAAAATATCTCAATAGACGAGAGATTCAAAACATCAAGCAACAATGGTTATGAAAGTATGGATGAGTTCGCGATAAAAGAGGATTCTCAATACTCATGCAACCAACATAACATTACTTAGACTTATCATATAATTTTTCATGCTAATGGATTCAATTTATAGGCCTCCAACAATCTTGACGAAAACTAGTTTCAATGGGAAATGGGAGGCCACTTGTGTGTGGCTTCCCGTGTTTGAGTAGACATAAACCCATTGGTTGTACCAGTCTTCAATTCTTATGGGATCAAGGCCTCTTGGTCCTTAAACTAGGAGTGATATTTTATGGGAGTTTTTATCATCAATGCACCAAAAAGTTGGTGAAACTACAATTATTATGGTTCATGTGAATTTTGAGTGAACAATCGCACTAACGTGTGTGGATCACACTAAATCGGGTTTCGGTGAGCCACATAAATAGAAAAAAAAAATCACTATATATAGTTTTTTGTTCTGCTGAAGGTGGTGTGTTAATTCCATGAACATATAACTTTGTGTAAACAATTTATGACTCTTCCATTGATCACTTGTATAACTTTGTGATTGTTTTTTAAGTGATAACACTTTTCATCTCAATAGGTCCTTGAAATTGAAATGATGAATATCTTCAAATTTCACCATTTCTTACAAGCATATTGATAATATTCTACTTCCACATAGTTAATACATGGAACAATGAACAAGTCAAGTCATTTTCCTCTTACCAGGATAATTCCAATAAAATTCTCTCCTTCCAATTTCCTCTGTAAACAATAATTCCAAAATTCGTCTCTTCTGTCAGTTTCCAATAGTGACCCTTGTTGATTAAAAAATTGGTCACCTCATTTTTCCTCTCTTCGAAAGAAAAAAATTAATTACCGGAAGAATAAAATTTTGAACGATCATAATCTCATGGTGTATCCCTCAGTTTCAACTTCCTCAAATATTTTACAGATTCAAAATACGAGTCTATATGCTCAAGATATCCACATTTTTTGTCTAAAAGAACATTTCTTCATGTGCAATACAACCAGTTTCTCTCTCAGCACTTAGTCTTCTTGGAAACTCACCTTTCTATTTTTAACTAAGAGAGAAATTCATGTTCTTGGTTTTTTCACTCTCTCATACTCTCATAATCACTTCAATTCTCCTACAATCTACCATACTTAGTCTCATTTCCATATCTCACTTATTCATCTCATCTCCCAATCCCCTCTCATTCACTCTACGATAATTGTATTATTTGGAAATTTCAGTCATATCCCCTCTCTTCTCCATACTTCGAATCTTTATCGCTCCTCTCCATACTTAGAATAATTTCACTCATTGCCCTTCCCCTCTCCCATATCTTATACTCCTCTATCTTATATACTCTCTTCTCTTATAACTCCATCCTTCACTATACTTATTTTTATTTTCCCCTTTCCCCTCTCTTCCCTCTACCCCCCACACCCGTCTGAATGATCCTCCTTACTTAGTTTCTTTTTCATATCCTCTCTCCCCTCCTTATCCTCTCATCTATCTATTTCTCTATGCACCCTATCCATATCCTATTTTTTTTTCCTTTTCCTTTTCCCCTCACTTCACTCCTCTCCCTCCTCTATTGATTCAAAAACCCATTTACCTTACCCCTACAACCTCTCCTCAGCCCCACAACACTGCAACCCTCACAACCTTCCATACTCCACTGACCCACCATCCCCTCCCCCTCTCCTCTCGTTCATCTCCTCATATCCATACTTAAAATTTTCCTAAGTATTATTCCACCCTATCCAATCAAGACACGTGGCAGACATCACAACCAATGACACTAAGAAATGTGGAAATGAATGAAAATATGACATGTGTCATTCTATGGAAACTATCATAGTGAGACACATGGTGATGACATGGATGTTGATTGAATGTTGACTAGGCATTGATTGGGCAATTGGGTCATCAAATTTTTTATTGAGTCATGATTTTCCTATGGCTCAAGCTTCATAGTTTCCTTTTGTTTCACATAATTCGTGTGTATCCCTTTAATATATAAACACTTAACTATCAAATACCACAATTCATGAACGACTGATGAGCAACGATCTTGTGAAGATCATAACTCAAGATATGGGCATCTATTTTGGACAAAATCTATCTTGTTGGAAATGTAATTTGACGAGTAATATGATGGAATTGGTTTTACGAGATGAAGTTTGTCAAAATTATTCCATAAATTAAAATATCATTCGAGTCTATTTCAACCCTTGTTCGGAAATTATTTTTGGTACCTCAACTTCCTGATTGCATATCTTGAGATCCATACCTCCAAATTTCACTCAAGATTACTTGTTGGAAATATGGAATGATAAACATTAATTCTGGAATGGTTTCCAAGATTAATATTTCAATTATCATGCTCAGGAAATTAAAATACATTCAACGCTCAACTTTAAAATTTGTAAATACAAGTTTATTAATTAGCTTTTATTAATGGTTAAAGTGGGTCCGAGTTCAAGGAACAAATATCAAAGATCGTATTTACCTAAAGGATTAATTCATTGCACCAAAATGAAAAAAATGTTAATTGAAAAGTGGTTGCTAGAGAATGAAGACAAGAAGATGTAAAAGGCATTCAAAAGGATAGTAGTTGTGGCTGGAGGTATCTAGAGATTTTTCTACATAAATATTCTGCTTGAAGCAAATTTTATCTTTCTAAAGATTTCATGGATTAACATTCTTGAATTTCCCTTCATCTTTCTCTTTGCTAGAATATTTCCAAGGAGGTTTTCTATTATGTTTTTCTATATGAATATCTTGGTCAGATCTTAGGTTGTATGCATCCACAAAGACTCTGAGATCTGATCTTGCCTCTGCATTTTGTTCAAACAATGATGAATTTGAAATATGTGCTAGGATAGAGAGATGTTTTTTCCATGTAAATTATGAGAAAATGGAGAAGAGTTTTGCAAAATGGGGACATGGGTTTTGTGTGTAATAAGTCTATTTAGTTTCCATGCAAACTGTTTGCTAAAAACTTGAAATATGTGAGATATATGTTCAATCTTATAAAAAGGATTTTCTCAGAAACCCTATAGTGACCAAGTTCTAAGTGTTTGTGCGTGCTCAAGAGTAGGTGAAACACGATCATCATCCAACTCTATTGCACAAAATACAATTACACGTTCATCTTACTCTGTTTGTGCGTGTTCATCTTTAATACTTTCTCTGGTATCCTTCCTCATGGTTTTGATTGTATTGCTGCCCTTGCCAATCACTTAATACTAAGAGGCCATGCACTTCCGACTTCACTTCCATATCCTCCCAGTCCCGATAAATGGGGGTCATAACCAAGAATTGGAGCATGTAAATTGTGATGAGAAAACAATGAATCTCCTTGTGGAAGATAATTTTTTGGAGGAAATGCAGGCACACCAGAAGGAATGAGTGAACATTGGTTCATTGCAGGTAAAATATCACCCCAAGGAACGTTCTCCTTAGGTGGGTGTTTATACAGAAAATATGAAAATGCATAGAATGCTTTCTTTACAATGGTTTCATCCCCAGATATTAGAACAAGTTCATCAAAGCTAAAAGCACAGCCTGACAAATTATCTTTTCTCAGTATCAGAATTTGTGCACCTGATTGGATTCTCAAGTTTTGAATGTTATTTCCACCTTTTCCAATCGAAATTCTGACCACATTACCAGGATACAATATGCAATACACAATACTGTCGGCACTAGGAAAATATTTCTCTTGACCACTGCCATAGTTCCACCTCTTATTTCTATCATTGTTTTCTGTAAACTCATTTTCCTTCCGTGTTCTCTTTCCAATGACAACGTGTAACCCATCCATGGAAATACTTACAGATAAGGTGGCTGTAAGATGCCTCCGTGTTTGCAAGCCAATGAGGAATAGGTGGCTGGAAGGTTCCTCCGTGTTTGTGAGCCAACCAAGTGTTGACTTTGGACATGTATTCCATCTGTATCTGTTAGAATTGAAAACACGGAAAACACAATTCACATATGATAATTAACAATCAAACAAATAAGAAACACATGGATTTCATGTGGTTCACCCAAATGTTGGGTTACGTCCACCAAGCATAGGAATCAATTGTCTTATTATTCAGATCATGGAGATTACAATAGACTTGAAAGTTCTCACTCTGTCTCTCTGCCTCTATGAGCTTACCTGAATTTATATACATTCACAAAAGAAACTGATTATTAAATGCAATCCCTATCCATATTCTAACTTGGCCTAATTGGTTGTAAAAAACGCAGAATAATAGGATCCAAATCCATCCTTGAAGGAATTCGTTGTCACCAAATCCCAACAATCTCCACCTTGAAAACAATTAACTTGATACCTTGCTCCTTCCTTTTGTTCATCACCTTTTCTGCAACCCAAGAGAATCCAAGCACCACTGCAGCTTCTCTAATAAAACTAGTTTCATGATCTCGCGTGCATGAGTTTAGATTTCCTGAGGGTTCACTCCACCTCCAACATGTCTTCCACAACTGTGTTGTGAGATATATTTAGTGATAGATTTCCTTCTATCCAAAACACCTGTAAAATATACATTACAACTATCACAGACTATCTCAAACGCTGAAGCACCCATTTCACTGCAAAACCTGAATCTATCACATATATGACAACATCATTAGCATGAAAAACATCTGGTCTTAACCATTTCATCACATACAACATACCTCCTACTGAACTTACACGAGACATAACCGTTTCTTCTTTATAGACATGACCTATGCTTGAACAAAACTTATAATGGAAAGCAAGAGGGACAAAAACTGGTTTTAAAATGTTTATACTAAACTCCAACCACAACTTACCATTACCATATATGTATACTTCCATGCCCATAATTTATTTTGCTACTCCTCGATCCCTCATCTGAATTGTCCTGTCCACCTGAGTCATTTTCTTACTGATTTTATCCATGCTTCGGCTTGCATCGAGAATATCATCAACAAATAAAATCAAGACTGTGAATGTATTATAAACTGTATAGTCATTCCTACCCTTTGAAAAATTCTAACTCACTATGAAGAATTCAAAACTCTTGTATATTTGCTTGGGTACCAATAGGCAATACAATGAATTTTCTAGCATGCAAACAAATTTACCGTTGCGATCTTCAATCAACCCTTTTGGTTGTTCCATACACATTATATCTCTGTCAATGATGACCTTATGAGAAGTAATATCCCACACACAACATCCCTTTATACCACCATCATAACTTGCAGAGATATAAAAAAAGCAGGAATTCATAAACAAAGATTTTAAGTCTAGAAATGATTTACCGCTTACCAGTACCTGCAATTATTTCTTGCTCTTATGACGTTGATACTTATTCCATAAACAAGAAGATACATCTGTCACTTCAGATGCTACTTCAATACTCCCTTCCATCTTATAAAGGTTTTCAACCTTTTTTGCCTTCATCACTACTAAACTACCTTTTGACAATGTGAGTGCTCCACCTTGACCTGTATACTAATATCCACAAGAATCCAACAGTCCCAATGAAATCAAATTTGATTTAAGCTCAGGTACATATCTAACATCTGTTAATTCCCTAAAAATACCATCGAACATCTTGATTCTAATACTGCCAACCCCAACAGTTTTACAGGGAATGTCATTTCCCATAAACACTACACTCTCATCAACATATTGGTAAAAAATGAACCAATTTCTATGTGAGCACATGTGGTCAGAGGCACCTGAATCTAACTACCATTCTTCTTGATAGTGTAAATTATTAGAAACAGATAAAACTTGATCAGTCATACCTGAATTTGTTACAGCCAAATTTGCTTCCTTCGTAGAGTTTTCCTCAAGTTCCTTTCTTTTCCAACAATCTTTCTTGAGATGTCATGTTTTCCCATAACACCAACATTTTTCTTTACCCTTTGTGTGTCTTGACTTAGATCAATAAAAACTTCTCTCATTATGTTCTTTAGTTCGACCTCTGACCAACATTGCCTCTGAATTTGAAGTTTCTTTACTAGATTTTCTTCTCATCTCCTCAACCAACAAAGCTCCCACAACAAAGTCATAATCTAAAACTTATGTTGAGCTAAAGCTAATAGAGGTGACTATATTATCCCAAGACTCATGCAACGAACACAATAGTGTAATAGCCTTATCTTCATCTTCGAATTTAACTTCCATACTAGTCAATTGAACTATAAGGGTATTGAAGGTATTTAAATGGTCAGCAACATTTGTACCTTTTTTCATCCACAAACTATACAACTGCCTCTTCAAGTAGATCTCGCTCGTCAAGTACTTCGTCACATATAGACTTTCCAACTTGCTCCATAAGGCCGGTGTTGTATCCTCTCCTATGATATTAAAAAAAACATCATCCGCTAGACATAAACGAATGGTACTAAGAGATTTTGCATCCAAATATTCCCATTCCTAATTCGTCATGGTTGTTGGTTTCTTTGACTTGCATGCCAATGATTTTTGCAACCTTTATTGCACCAGTAAATCCCGCATCTTGAGCTTCCAGAGCTCAAAGTTGCTTTTACCACTGAACTTTTCAACTTCAAACTTTGAACTCTTCATCTTAACCATTTTTTTTTTAAGGAACCAGATCATAAATTTATAAAACCCAACGCTTATAAAAAGAAGCTTTATAATATGATGGTTGATCAAATATTACAAGGCTTAAGGAATAAATACAAGATTTATTAATTTAAACCAGAAAAACCTTTAACATTTAAAAACCTTATAACTCCCACCTTTTAAATGATCTACCATATATTAAATTCTTTTAAAGAAACCATTCGATCCAATTTTATTTTTAAATCCATGTAAAACCATTTCACGGTATTATAAAAAAAAATTTAATGCACCATACCACCAACAGAGCCTAGTAAGTAGCCGTCGTTTCAAGAACTCATTTATTAATGCATCAAATAAATAAGGATATGAAACTACCCTTTTAATTTAGTTATTATTTGCAGCACAATAATATCACTTACAGTGTCCTTGGCCGATTGAATGGCAAAAATATTATTTGCAATCATATAAATAGTCCTGATGCACCTTTAATTTTCTGATTGAAATGTTACTTGCCATCCACGTGAATGTTTTAGGGAGTCGTTGCACCTCCCGATGCAACTTCCCTACGACATTCTTCAAAGGGTTGTCGCACCTCCAAATGCATCTAGGTTGTTATGATGTTAGGTGGCCTTCACCCCCCCGATACAGCCAGGGTGCGACATGCTCAGGAATTTCTGAGGAACATTAGGTCAGCCTATAGGATGTCGCACCTTCTAAGAGGAGGCCCCTGTGACGATGTGGAAATTGATGCACTATACACAAGTTTCACTACTGTGGCTCCTCCGAGAATTTGACGCTGTCGACACGCTTTCCTCCAACCAGCTCTGATACCACTTGTTAGAATTGCAAATGTGGAAAACACAATTCACATATGATAATTAACAATCACACAGATAAGAAACACATGGATTTCACGTGGTTCACCCAAACATTGGGCTACGTCCACCCAGTATAGGCATCGGTTGTCTTATTATTCAGATTGTGGAGATTGCAACAGAGTTCCAAGTTCTCACTCTGTCTCTCTGCCTCTACGAGCTTACATGAATTTATATACATTCACACAAGAAATTGATTATTAAATGCAATCCCTATCCATATTCTAACTTGGTCTATTTGGTTGTAACCAATGCAGAATAATAGGATCCAAACCCATCCTTGAAGGAATTCGTTGTCACCAAATCCCAACACTATCTTCGGCATCTCCATTCAGCCTTTGAGAAAATTAAAATATTTGTCCTTCGGCAGCATGTCGAGAGATACCATCGTCTTGACATGCTAGTAGAGTTCAAGGGTGAAAAATAACTTATATTTTTGGGTCCTGGTGCATCCCATATATGGGATCACCCATCCCACTTGTAATTCAACCTCTGAGTCTTCTTTAAATTCATGAACAAGGCGAACCTCATCTTCCAGGGCCGACATGGAAACTTTGTCTTCCTCATGCACATGGGATTCATAGTAACCGACAATGTCTATTGTTTCTCTCACTGCACGAGATGGCCCTACCCTATAATTTCCAGCATTCAAATGGTGAGGCTTACAACTGCGAGGATCCATTAGAATGAAGTACAAAGTAGAGGGAGTTACAGGCCTACAGGTAGGGGGAATATGAACAAGGGGAAATCTAAGCATAAGTGCCATAATAATGTGATAAATGCAATTCAAAATCAAAGGCTCCTCTATGTTCCTATTGAAATTACCAAGAGTCGTGTCACCCTCAAGGAATATTTTTATGGGTGCTCTCATGGATATGAGTTCCTAAAGGTGCAGACGATCAGTCATGATGACACTTGGCATCATATATTGCAACGAAGCATTCATCAACATTATTCTCATATTAATGCAAACCATGTTGAGAGACAGAGTGATCATCTTATCCCTCATGCCAATAGTTTGGAGATTCATGGCGAGTGCAAACACATTCAATTCCACAATTCCATATGGTCGAAGGAAATATAATTTTATACATTATTGTAATACATAAATATGATTTTATACATTATTAGTCCCTGCCCTTCGGGCTCGGGGACTCTTAGTAATTGATTCTAGTTGCTATATGTTGCTATATTAATTCCTGCACAAAAACCAATGCAAATACATCATTTTTATGGTAAGTTTTTCATTAAAAATATATAAGACGCTTTATCTCCTACCAACATGTCAAAACGTTTTATCTCATCCAATCAAGAAAAACATTGGGTTTAAAGTTAGGAAGAAAACATTGATTTTAAAAGTTAGGAAATGGTTCATGTATTTATATTGCTTCCTTCAAAGTGGATTAGTGGATTAATGTTGGACTTTCATGTTAACATTAGTTTGTAAAAATTTAATGTATAAGCTTTATTTTTCATTCTCTAATTTTCAATGCATGGACGCTAATAGCCAAGTGTTCACCCTACATGGATGGAGGGTAATGGTCAAAGTGTTTGAAGTCCACTTTTTCTAAACTAGTTTATATTTACTTCAAACCAGGATCTTCTTACTTACCTGTACTTCGGAAGAGACCCTCCTGCATCCTACGCCTTAGAGACCGTCCTACATCGTACTCCTTACATTCTTGTGCTCCTTACATACTTGTGCTTCGGGAGAGACCCTCCTACATCTTTAGAGCGGCTCTATCCCTCGATCCCGCGAGGCTGTCCCTCAACAATCGGTCATAATTGCTTGGGCCTCATAGCAAATTATTTCACCAGCTGCCTCTTCATCACAGCTTTAGCCAGAGCACCTCAGCCCTGAATTGACAACCTTCCTACTGCAACTGTGGTGGAAGTGTTGCTGTATTGCTGTAGTTTCCGGATCACTCACCTTGTTGCTTGTGGATTTAGATCTTGGGAGTGCAACAAACCCGGAGAGGCGCCGGCCCTGAGGTTGTAGCGGTTCAATCACCAAGGGGTATGTCTGCACTTGCTGCATTAAACCTTGCTTGCAGCACTGTCAGGGTATTACATATCTTTACTCTCGGACTTGCAAACTGAATTAAACTGTGAAAAATGCCCCACTTACCTCTAGGACTTCGCCCACACCAAGATGGCTACATTGTTGCTGAATCCTCAAGCTTTCTGCTTCAGGTGACAATTTTTGTCTGGATTGAAACAAAGGGAAGTTAAAACTAAATTTCTGTGTAAAATTGAAATAAATAATATGTGAATTTATTTCTTCAAATGTATAGGTTATTTCTATATGTACTCTGCAGGCAGGCACGGTCCGTAGTGTTTCTGTCTGCTACGAGCAGAGGAGATCGCCACTTCCGGTTTTAACTAGTATCAAATTCTGCTGATTTATTTTATGCACATAACACATTCCTTCCCAATAACGTATGCGCATAATAACGTATTTTTTTTGTTATTTAAATACACCTTCTCAAAGTATCAACGGTGACCCTATAATATAATACGAGTGTATGAATAAAAGTCTTCATTCCAGTAAGATAACACATCAATTATGCTACATAACTTCACAGAACAAAACCTCTCTTTCTCTGTTACGCGGTTTTGCTAACTATAAATCAATCATCTTCATTAAATAGGTACAGTACCTATATTCCTTTAAGTATTATGCAAGTTAATAAAATAGGAAAACGTGTGAAGCTTGTTAGAAGAGAAAACAATTCCACAATTTGTTTACCAGACATTCATAACAATCTCTGAGTTTAAGTTAAAAGAAGCCAGGGTTGTCCTCTAAGAGTTGAGACGATAATATATGATAACTGGAAGTGTTTTTTTTATTTCATCCTTATTATATCCGAGAATTTATGACTCTGAAATATGTAGATTCGAATTGTGGATAAAAAAATCGAAAGGCTTCAATATAAATTCTACATCTAATTGGGAACATTCCAATGTAGTTTTTTTCAACTCAAGTAAAGTTGTAGAATCTTTATACATAACTAAGTGCTAGTTTGCTACTGATATTTCATAAGTTATTCCCTTGTTGGATTTAATTTGATGTTTTTCCAGTTATCACTTGCCATTGCCCTCAAATTTAGCAAATTCGTGCACATTTCGTCAGCTTTTGCAAATTAAAATAAAACATGTGCAAACCTTGCAACAATTACGGGTTTCTTCGCCTTTCAGAAATACATAGTAAAATGTTGAGTATCTATGCACATCGCCTTCTAAATTTGTTCGAATCAGGTCTTGCAACACTCAAATTAGCTCAAATATCGGCAAATTGCTTGCCATTGCCCTCAAATTTAGCAAATTCGTGCACATTTGCAAACCTTGCAGCGGCTACCGGTTTCTTCACCTTTCAGAAATATATAGTAAATTGTTGGGCAAATTTGCCGATACTTTGTGAAATTCTAAATCCGAAGCAGACAAATTTGGAGAATTGAACTTGTATTTTCATAGAAGTTGGCAGGTGTTAGGTGTCCTGCATGTAGATCACAACCACCGGCATGAGACGTCTAAGAACTGAGAAATACTTTACACTGCCACCACAATTCTCAATGTTATAAAACCCTTATTAAAACCAGTGTTATAAAACAATTATTAAAACCAGTGTTATAAAACAATTATTAAATAACATTAGTTTAAAAATCTATTTCTTAAGTAGAACGAAGCCTGTGCAGTTTTGTAGTTTCTTAGTTTCTGCATAAAAATCTTCTAGTCGGGCTATCAGATCAATTTGTTAGTTTCTATCCAAGTTTTCGTTTGAGGTAAACCCCTCTGCATATCATTTCCAGATCACGACTATATCTCTTTCCATATTCACGTCTCTCTGGACGTGTAGAGGCTGGTCAATTGAATTCCACAGATATCACGGAGACCTTGCTGGAGCCAGAGTTGCAAACAACGTCGTGTGCTGGAGATCTTGGGAGTCCAAACTTGATTATCCGTACAAGTGGCGAGCAGAGACTCATCAATTTCTTACTATGGCAATGTGCGTATAGTGAACTGTATTTTGAGAACTCATTATGGCCTGATTTTGGACAAGCTCAGTATTCACAAGCTTTAAAATCTTTCCAACATAGGCGATTCGGAAAACGGGTTTCCAAAGAAATTTCAGAAGATACCGAGTAGACTTTGTTCTTGTTCCGTGCAACACGCCTGGCTTCGTTGCATTTCTCTGCTGGTAGCCCATGATTTTAGGTTTTCTGAGTGACCATATATATTGTTTGCTAATTATAATTTTTGAAGTTCAAACCAAATTCAATATTTTGATTTGTGGAACCAATTCTTATTATTTTTTTGACATACTTTTGTGTGGACAAAGAGATTTAATTTTCACTAAAAGAGCATGTTTAGAGAAAGTTCTTTTTAATTAATGTAAAACTGAGCAAATTAACCCTGACTTCACACTAGAAGGAACCAAACTCTGCATACAAAACATGATTATTAAGTAAATTAATCATTACATTTATGTTCAAGATGTTTTGACTCACAATGGTTCCTAAACTCTTCTTTCTAATTTGATTAACTCTGTTTATGTTTATAGTTTGGTAATGAGATACTAATCCCATGTAATACTTCTATAGTGTGGAATTAATTCAAGTTTATGTTTATAGTTTGGTAATGAGATACTAATCCTATGTAATACTTCTATAATGTGGAATTAATTCAAAAAGCTTAGAGTAAGAACGGTCTTTCACACATCTCTCATCGCTTCTACCTTTGCTTCTCTAACTAACGACTGGTGCTGCTGCCATAAACAAGAAACTATCATGTGATACAAGAATAAACAATAGTCTATTATTCATGAAAAAATGGAACTTGAATTGCACCATTGAATATATAACATATTTCAAATTACTAAGACAGGGACTTGAAGCTTTGCTTCAATTGCACTTGTTGTAATACACATTCAATTCCATAATTCCATATGATTTTATACATTATTGTAATACATAAATACTTTTTACAAAAGGAAATATGCATCTACAATATGATATGGTATTACTATTTATTATTTATATAATTAATGTGAATTGAATTATGAATTTATTAAATATTAGTAAAGATGAAAAATAAATCAATACACAAGTTTAAAGTATTAAAAGAAATTAAGATTAAAATAGATTAAAATAAAATATTAAAAAATTAAGATTAAAATATATTTATATTATTCTTTAAAATAAAAAAACTGTATTAATATTCACATTATGGATAGTCTATAAATCACCAATTTCTTGGACCTAAAAGACCATGACGGTCTTTCACGTTCATTAGGAAAAAAGACCTGCTCCAGATGGGAAACCATTTATATGCTCTAGAGGGGAAACCATTTATACCATGTCTACAACTGTTACGCTTAGAAACTGAAAAAGAAAATTGAAATGTCTAGTATGGTTATGGACATATCTGGAAACTATAAAAACATAGAGACAACCTGAATTAACCATAAGAAAATGTTTTAGAAATTCTTTGGAACCTGAGGTTCCATAGTAGAGGACTTGCTAGGACCAATGCCATCTTCATAAATGCCACCATGAGGACCAATAGTTGCAACTTCTGAACCAACATTCGTATCCCTAGGATGAGCAATGGGTGGATGGAATATGCCTCTATGTTTGTGAGCCAACCAATTGTTGAGTTTGGACATGTATTCCATTTGTATCACCAACATCTCCATTCGCCCTTTGAGATGACGAAAATATTTGTCTTTAGGCAACATGTCGAGAGATACCATCATCTTGACATGCTAGTAGAGTTCAAGGGTGTAAAATACTTATATTTTTGGGTCTTGGTGCATCCCATATCTTGGATCACCCATCCCACTTGTAATTCAACCTCTGAGTCTTCTTTAAATTCACAAACAAGGTGAACCTCATTTTCCAGGGGTGTCATGGAAACTTTGTCTTCCTTAGGCACATGGGTTTCATAGTAACCATCAATGTCTATTGTTTCCCTTGTTGCATAAGATGTCCCTAACCTAGAATTTCCATCATTCAAATGACGAGGCTTACAACTATGATGATCCATTAGAATGAAGGACAGAGTAGAGGGAGTTACAGGCCTACAGGTAGGGGGAATATGAATAAGGGGAAACATAAGCATAATGGCCATAATAATGTGGGATATGCAATTTAATATCAGAGGCTCCTCTATGTTCATAATGAACTTACCAATTGTCGCGTCACCCTCAAGGCATATTTTGATGGGTTCTCTCATGGATATGAGTTCCTGAAGGTGTAGACTATCAGTCATGATGATACTTGGCATCATATATTTCAATGGAGCATTCATCGACATTATTCTCATATTAATGCGAACCATGTTGAGAGACAGAGTGATCTCCTTCTCCCTCATGTGAATAGTCTGGAGTTTCATGGCTAGCACAAACACATTCAATTCCATAATGGCATTGGGTACTTTCAAGTCTAGAACCTGTTGAGGACGGTCGAAGGGAGAGCTCGGGGATGATGGTGGAGGTGACCTTTCCATTGCTAGGATTTCATAGGTGGACTTCCCCTGTACTCGAACCATGCACCACATGATCCCCCATCGACATTTGAGCTTGCATGCTAGTAGACATCCCATCCCGGGATAAAATATATCTATATTAGTATATATATTATTATTATTTTATTTTAAATTTTATTAGTATGGTTGATTTGGTGTTTTTAATCAATATCTTTTGTATTCCAATTTAGTTTATAATTAATATTATGTTATATTATACATCTCAATTATATCTGGTTTCATATGTACTTGGTTACTCTCTCTGCAATAATTAGTGTAGTGGCGGAAACAATTTACTCTTTGTACAATAATTAGTGTAGTGGAAACAATCATCTACTCTCTCTACAATAATTAGTGTAGTGGAAACAATCATCTACTCTCTCTGCAATAATTAGGGTAGTGGCGGCAATAGTCTACTTTCTCTCTCCAATAATTCATGTAGTGGCGGGAATAGTCTTGATAACAAGATGAAAGTATTGCTAATGATTGTGTACAATCACCACACATACATATACACATAACAACTAGAATAGGAGCAGACCAAACCAAAGTTGTATCTTGTATAGGGCTTGTATCTTATTCTATTGTTTGGCCTACCCCTACTTTAACTATTCTAATTGTTTCTTGCAAAAAATCTTATGTTTTTCTCTATTGGGAGTTTGTTATTCTTGTGTTTACTTCATCTATTTTCGATAAATCATACTATTTATTTATTTTGTCTTTCTCTATGGATACATAAGCTTCGACTTCATAAGAGTTTAACTTGTAAATTTTGACTTATGAAGAAAAGCTATTTCTTTCTTTTGGATTTCTCTTTGAATACCTAAGCTTCGACTTCATAAGAGTTTAACTTGTAAATTTTGACTTATGAAGCAAATCTATTTCTTGCTTTTGGATTTCTTTCTCTCCATCCATCTCACTCTCAACCCCTATTCTACTCTTTTTTTCTCTCTCCATCCTCCCATTCTCTCCCTCATCCCTCTATATCTACCCTCTCCCTCTCTCTCTTCATATCACTCTTGACCTCTCTTTTTCTCTACCCCTCTTCTCTCTTTACCTATTGCATATAACCATCCCTCTCTTTCCCACCATATCCCCCTCCCTTTATTTCCCCAACTCTCCCTCCTTGTTGTCTTTTCCTCTATCTAATCCCC
>ML786273.1:29817-41422 GCA_009831015.1 Picea engelmannii
AGAAAATGATTTTTATGATCTGTGGATGGTGACTATAACTAAGGAGGATCATTCAGTTTGTCCTTACGGACTCATGGTTAGGCTAGGGGGTGAGAAGGACAAGTGAACTTGGTTTTTCTGTTCTATGGTTGGGTGGAACATGGTTGTTCCATTTGTATTCCAACAACAGATTTTAGATATGTATCTTAGCTTGTATTCTTTTTTCAATGTTATATTTATGGTTATGTTAATTGTTAGGAATGTGTTAGCTGTGTATACATAAGTGAAATCAATTCTTAAGGGACTGCATAACTATATTATACTATTGTTGAACCTAGTTGACTGATATTGAAAATGTTGTTTATTTGAAATATGATGGTTGTACACACACACACACACACACACACACACACACACACATACACACATATATATAGGTGCTCATACAACAACATAGTAGATCTATGTTTAGGTTCCTATTGGCCTTTGAGATTATGTATTTGGATTGCTATTCAAATCTGTACATAACAAAACACTGAAGATAAATATTGCAATAGGGAATAAACTTAGATGGTATTCTTATCAATTTGATAACATGCAAATAATAGGTAGAAATAATAATAGTCTTAATATATTCTTTATTTTATCTATTACCACAGAAAGATAGTGATTCAGTAGACTACAAAGTGTCTTGCAAAAGTAACCTTTGTATTCAAATGAATCTTGTTCAAACATTACAGCTAGAGTACCATAGATCTAGAACTCCACATTCTTCTATGCTCTGAACAAAACCCTAGGAAAGTCTCTACAAAATTATGTATGTAGATGAAGATTAATGCGCACATAGGTCAATCAAGGAAGTACATGGAACCCGAATACCTTTCATGGTAAGATGCTTCCTTCATTCGATTACACCGACTTGCACAACTTGTAAAATAAGTAAAATGAGGGTTTAGTAACTTTTCTAGCATTTTAGTTCTATGGAAATTAAAAAATAAAATAAACCAAGGACAAAACTTAGCTTGAGTCCCGATGAAAACCATATTTCCTTTTGCTCCTTGTGAGACAATATGTCCATGATCCATGAGGAGGATGAGTGGACCCAAAACTAACTGATGGGTACCCTCGCAAAACAGAAAGGGCCCATCATTAATTTTTATATATCCTTGCATATAATTTTTCACTTGTAAAATTGAGGAAACATAACATACATTTAAGTAAAGATATGTTGACTCAAAATTCCTGTATTTGCCTCTAAACCTTTAGATTATAGATTACAAAGTACGACTATAAATAGAAAGGTACAAACGAAAAATCAAAGAAGAAGCTTGACAAGAATAGTTAACGAAGAGGAAGTGAAAGTAAGCAAAGAAGTGAAACCAATTATCATCGAAATAGACTGTGTATAGAGTGATCAAACATGAAGTACATAATAGGAATTTCCAAACCCTGTTTAGAGGACCAAATAAACGGAAGGAGTCGACTATGGAAAGGCTAATGATTAAACAAAGATACCATTTTAATTCCCCATAACACATAGTTGGAATTTCCAATTTGGGGTAATGATCACAGTAAATGAATTATTAAATTATTAGGCCTTCATAGAGGCACACAATACGCGACCTGAGTTTATTCACAATAAAGGGATCATTAAAAATTAAATAGAATTTACAGAAATGTAAAATACGAAAATTTGGGTGCATGAAAATTTACAGTAAGAACACAATTCATAGGTTAAATTCTAACTATTAAAAAGCGTGTTCAAACCCTATGATTTTTGTTCTACACACATTCAACAGATGAGGTGGTGAATGAATACAAGCTTAGGGGATAACAATTAATAAACACATATACTCTCTCTTTTGTTAGTACATAGTGGTCGACATAGGAAAAGACTTTCCGTAAACGGTTTAATTTTATAATTGTATCAAACGAGAGATCAAGTGAAGGATGTTGCCAAGGTGGCCACGGGACAAACCACGATTCTTCCTGGCAGAGAAATTTTTACAACCAGAGGATACAAACAAAAGTTTTTGCTAGATTCAAAATGAATACGATCCTGTTAATGTTGCCATACATGTACATAGTATAAATCCAAATTTTTCCTATCGAGTTTAAACAACAGTCAAGTTTGAATAACATCAACTGACATAGTAAGTTTTGAGATCTTTGGATGAATTCCAGAGTGTAAGAATAACAATGATATATTCCGACGGTGAATTTAAACCATGGCCTACCTGTACAGTCTTATGAACTGAAGGTTATTCTCTTTTATGACAGAGGGTTGCAGGGTAACAATCTTGTTCGGTTTTAGAATAAAATAAAATGAGAAAATATCAGAGGGTTTAACTTATAATAACGATTTAGGCCACAGTTTGAGTAGGAAGGGACTGCAAATGACTATAGGCTTGGAGACTGATAGCCAACCGAGAGGAAAACTCAATAACCCTCAAACCCGAGCGTTAAATCTAAAGGTTTTTCACCTAAATTACAAATGGAACCATAAACATGGTGGAATCCTAGGAAGAAAATGCTTACAGAGGCACAACTATCATGTGTTGTCAACTCTCAAACAAAGAAAATGAACATGAGGTTTGTTACATTGAACCTCTCAATTATTACATTGCACTAAACAAAGAATACATCTAGAGAATACTTCTCATAGAGAACATAAACAATAGAATGGTTACTCACCCTTGCACATAGAGAACCCCGGATTTGCGTTGCCTCCTTCCATCGCTCACTAGAGCCGAGATTTACTAGAATCATCGGTCGTATAAAACGCAGAGGAAAATTTTTGTTACAGGACTAAAGGGGAAACTACGAAGAATAAGTGTTACCTCGAGGTCCTTGCTAGAGGACTAAAGCGGCTAGTACACCCCATACCTCTTCCATGTGAAGTCAAAGGAAGTGGTGAGCCTACATTGGGTGTTTTCGCTAAAGTTTCAGTTCTGGAGAGTACTAAACAAGCATGACCTTTAATGGGTCTGCCATAAGTAAATTCCTACAGGCTAGAACAGAGTAGGTTTAGACCCGACCTGTCATCCACCACAAAATGGTTTTTGAACCACTTAAATGATGGGTTATGTTTAATCCTAGATCTAACCCTAGATTGAGAATACCATGTTAGCAGTTGAGTAGGGTTACCGGTGTTCAATTGTAGGTACATCGTTCTCTCCTCTTTGCTTAAACATTTTCGCTGCACTATGGTAAAGTAATATCATGTTATGGGTAAAATAAATCCTAGCAATTAAGACTTATGTCTCCTAGCTCAATATTATGTCTACAATGTGTTGATCTTGTGTCCATGATTTAGAGTGCTCACATCTTGTATATCATAGTCTATTACATGATTTAATATGGATAGCATGTCTTGACATAGACCTAGTGGTTATTCTAAGGGCTATGACATTCATGGTCACAAAATTATTCAATACAAATAAGTGTATGATTCTAATCCAATAATGATGCTATGATGAAATATTACAGTAAGAGACAAGTGCAATTTAAATCTCCTTCGGCCTTTAAGAGGGATAATGAGAAAGAGGTAAAATTGTTATGCATATACAATAAAGGAATAAGATATATATAATGTATTGTCTTTGTGTCGCAAACAATGTTGGAGATTCAATGGACTTTAATGTTCCCTAACATTTTTTTTTTTTTTTGTGAAATTTGGGGTACATTACAAAAGGCAAGGCATGGCATGGCATGGCTTGGCATGTAAATGAATGGCTTGGCATGGAAATTAAAGGAAATGCATGGTATGTCATGATATGGCAAGGCAAGGCAAGGTAAGACAAGGCAAGGCAAGGGAAAGCAAGTGAACACAAGACAAGGCAAAGGCAACAAAAGGTTCAACAAGCAAGGAAAGAAAATTCAAGGCAATGCAAGGAAAGTCTATGAATTGATCACATATTTTGTTGGGGACACACCATTATCTTCGCATCTTGCACATTCATCCATGGTGTTGGCTACCTTGGAATTCACACATGTGGAGTGGTTCCATGCATGCACATTCTTGGAGGGAACATTCCATTTGGACACTTGGCATTTGAATTGGCTTGATGCCTATTTTTGTTGGTGTGTACCCTTCTTGAGCATTATTCGGTGTATACTACTACTATTTTTTGATGAGGGCAAATTGCGTTGGACAAACTAGTGTCCACATGTTGTAACATGGTCAACCATGGATCAAGGATACATCTAACTAATTCATTATTATAATATGTATTTTACTTGTCATGGAGTTAGATTTCAAATAATAATATTTTATTGTATAAGACAAGAGACTCACTCTATAAAGAAGAATTCTAGAAATTAACCATAAAAACTATAAAAACATAGGCACAAACTGAATTAACCATAATAAAATGTTCTAGAAATTCTTTGGAACCTGATATTCCATAGTAGAGGACTTGCTAGGACCAACACCATATTGAGAAATACCACCATGAGGACTAGTAGTTACAGCTCCAGAACCAACAGTCGTAGCCCTAGGACAAGAAATGGGTGGCTGGAATACACCTTCATTTTTGTGAACCAACCAAGTATTAAATTTGGACATGTATTCCATCTGTATCTCCAACATCTCCATTCGGATTTTGAGCTGACACAAATATTTTTCTTCCGACAACATGTCTAGATCTACTATCGTCTTGACATGCCAATAGATTTCAAGTGTGTGAAATAACTTAGAGTTTTGGGTCCTGGTGGATCCCATATCTGGGATCACCCTTCCCACTTTTAAGTCAACCTCTGAGTCTTATTTAAATTCATGAATAAGGAGAACCTCATATTCCAGGGCCGACATGGAAACTTTGTCTTCCTCAGGAACATGGGTTTCATAGTAATTGACAATGTCTATTTCTACTCTTGGTGCATGAGATGGAACTGCCCTAAAAGTTCCAGCATTCAAATGGTGAATATTACAGTTGCGAGGAGCCATTATAATGAAGGAAGGAGTAGGGGGAGTTACAGGCCGATAGGTAGAGGGAATAGGAACCAGGATAAACATAAGCAGAAGGGCCATAATAATATGATAGATGCAATTGAAGATCATAGGATCCTCTATGTTCCTAATGAAATTACCAAGATTTGCGTCACCCTCAAGGAATATTTTGATGGGTTCTCTCATGGATATGAGTTCCTCAAGGTGAAAAATACCAACCATGATGATACTTGGCATCATATATTGCAACAGAGAATTCATCGACATTATTCTCAGATTAATGCAAACCATGTTGAGACACAGAGTGATCTCCTTCTCCCTCATGCAAATAGTCTGGAGTTTCATGGACAATGCAGACACATTCAATTCCATAATGGTGTTGGGTATTTTCAATTCCAAAACCTACTGAGGATGACCGAAGGAAGAGCTCAAGGATGATGGTGGAGGTGACCTTTCCATGGCCAAGATGCGACAGATGGAATTCACCTGTACTCGAACCATGTGTCACACGATCCCCCATAGACATTTGAGCTTGTATGATAGTAAACACCCCATCCGGGGATAAAATATATCTATATTAGTATATATTGTATTATTATTTTATTCTAAATTTTATTATTATGGTTGATTTTGTCTTTTTAATCAATCTCTTTTGTATTCCAATTTAGTTTATAATTAATGTTATGTTATATTATACATCTAAATTATATTTGGTTGCATATGTATTGGGTTACACATGTATTGGTTGCATATGTATTGGGTTACATATGTATTGGTTGCATATGTATTGGGTTTATAATTTAGTTTATAATAATTAGTGTAGTGGCGGTAATAGGCTACTCTCTCTCCAATAATTAATGTAGTGGCGAAAATAGTATTGATAACAAGATGAAAGTATTGCTAATGATTGTGTACACACACCACACATAAATATACACATAACAACTAGAATAGGGGCAGACAAAACCAAAGTGGTATCTTGTACAAAGCTTGTATCTTTTTCTATTGTTTGGCATACTCCTACTTTAGTTGTTTTGATTGTTTCTTGCAAAAAATCTTATGTTTTTCTCTATTGGGAGTTTGTTATTCGTGTGTTTACTTATTCATCTATTTTCGATAAATCATACTATTTCTTTCTTTTGGATTTCTCTATGAATACCTAAGCTTCGACTTCATAAGAGTTTAACTTGTAAATTTGACTTAAGAAGCAAAGCTTTCAACATATGATCAGATATAATCCCAATTTTCATTGAAATCTTCAACTACGCCATAAAGGGACTCAAGTTTAGATTTTTTTGGGGGAAAAATCTTTTGAAAAATTTCTTGGCTCTCCATAGAGATAACAATCATTTCCTTGGCTTTTACTATCAAACTTTTTTTTTTGGAAATGGGTTTTCTTCTAACAATTCTTTCATGGATTCATCTATCTATCATGAGACTCTTAAGTCAATATCACATTTTATTTTAGAAGTGTTTATTTTCTTTTTCTAACTTGTTATATTGATTTATGAAAAAAATTACCAATCTTTCAAATCAACTTTGTTCTTTATAATATTTTTTATGGACCTTCTATCCATACATAAATATTCTATGCAAATTCTTATCATTTCATCTACATTTGGAAAGGCTAAATTAGTAGTATCTAATTTCTATTTACAAGCACGATATATGTACTTTATCAAGAATTGGATAAGGAATTATTGTTATGATATTTAGCTTGATGGCATTATCATCTACATGATTTCTTGTGTAAGACAATTTTTCATAATCCATCATGAATTCATTAAATCCTTTTAAACTTACTAATTCCATCCATAGCAACATTTTCATGTTACTTTCCTTGGTGATCTACTTCCATAAACCAAAGGATAACACCATTATCTTTATAAGTGTAGCTAAGTTTCTTATTTGTTCTTTTGATAGGGGCTTTGTCCCTCCTTCTGACAATCAACCAAATTCATTTCCAGTGTTTCTTGAGAGTTTTTCCAATGAGAATATTAAGATTCCTTTGAATTGTGCATCTATTCATAATCCATTCCATTGTCTACCTACACTAGGTGGCATAAATTGAACCATTCTTGCAATTTATCTACTTGTTCATTAGTCGATAAGTCATTAAAATCAAGAGGTAGATTGAGGGGGGGATTTGCACTTAATTTGATACAGTTTATCCAAAATATTTCCTCCTGATGTTGCTTCTACTTTTTATAAGGGTAGAAATTCTTCTACCTTAAGAATTGTCTTGAGGATATGTCTTTGTCTTTTTACTTCTCTAATTTCCTTGAGCTAGTTTTCCAATTGATTTATTTTTTCATGGTTGGAAGCATTTGAAAGTTCAACTACTTTCCTCATGTTACTATAGGTCTATATTTAAATTTATTATGGAAAGTATCTACATTGGAATGTATATGATGGTTCCACCATCTCCACTAGTTTCTTAAATAATTCTCATGGTTATATCAATATTGGTCAGAGTTCCATGAAATATAAACATCATTTCATGAAATTAAAAATGTTCTTAGTCCAACCCGCATATATCAAGGTTTCCATAACTACTTGGGTATCCACCATCCCAGTCATTTCTATAGATAATTCTCATGGTTCCACTAACATTTTTCATAATTCCGTAAAGGAATTGCATGGAAACATAAGGATTACTCTCAGTTTCACTCATCTATAACATGGTTCCAATAATTATTTGTGGTTCCACCATTACCACTAGTTCAGCAAATAATGTTCACATTTTCGATGGTTGTGTTCACCATGCTCATAATGATGCACATGGTAACATATGCATTGCTCACATTTCCATAGGGATTGTTCATTTTAATTTGAACAACACCCACAGTTCTATGAACTAAAGCATTGTGATCTTGGTTCCATTCACACATGTCATGATTTCAATAATTTCTTGTGTTTCCACCATCTTCACTAGTTCCATACACACTACTTACAGAACCATCCCCATTGTTCATAACTCCCTGAACGATATGCATGGCTCTACGAACTTAAGAAACATTGATGCTTCCACTACCATACATTGTGGTTTTGCTAATTTCTTGCACTTCCACGACGCCCACTTGTTCTGAAAGAAGTTATTAGAACAATGTGGGTGGAACCAAAATTATAATTTACATTCATGGAACCATGCACATTATTCAAAAACTGCGAATGATGTTGATGAAACTACCCACTTATTCTCTTGAAGCATTCAAAACAAATGCACAAATATTCATAGAAACATTTAAAAGTACAATGTTATATTTAATTTGCACATATTTAAAAGTCTATTTAAATAATTAGAATTTAAGGTTTAAAAAACAATTCTATATAATTATTAGAAATAAGTTTTTTAAATTCAAATTAAATGATTATACAATAATCATCATTTTCAATTGGTTGTCAAAATTGATATTCAACTTATATATATATATATATATATATATATATATATATATATATATATATATATTTTAATATAAAAAATCAAATATAACAAAATTTGCTATTGAAAAGACAAAATGATATTATTATTATTATTATTAAATTAGTGTTTTTTGAAAAAAATGAATATTTTATTTCAAAATATATCTCAATACTAAAAACTAAATTTAACAAAAACATGTACTAGTAAAACCATAAGCACAAACATTGTTTATGGTTCCATAAACAATGCTTATGCTTTTAGTAACATGTTTTGTGGTTTTGATAATACTAGTAAAACCATAAGCATAAACATTGTTTATGGTTCCATAAAGAATGCTTATGGTTTTAGTCTCCTCTCTCAGGATGCAAGAATAAATCCTTGGGCCCACCACAGTCTCAGGAGCCTCCTTCTCCTCATCTTATGTTGAATCATAACCTGAAGGTTTTCCTTGCAACATGTACAACCTATCCACTTGATCACCAATCAACTGTGGTTCCACCGGTTCCACTCCCTCCCTGTAGATGAATAAATGTCCCCTCTTGAACAATGTAAACTATCCAACATCATCCAAGGCTAATGCTGAGATCAAGTTAACCCTCAACCCTGGAACAAAGAGAACTCCATCAAGATCTAGGAATCCTCCATACTCGAGTCAGAATCTAACCCTTCCAACTCCATGTACAACTCGTGCCATACTAGTTTCACTCTCCACCAGTCGGTCATAACCTTTCTTTTTCATAATAAGGAATGCTCACTGGATTCTTGTCATGTGACAAGAGGCTCCACTGTCAAAAATCCATCTAAAATCACACCCAAATCCTCCACTACCGACATTAGATACTAGGGTAACCAAAGAATAATCCTTATCAAAGTTTGAAGAAAATTCCTCCATGGTTGTTGTAGCAGCTGTCTCAGGCCCCTCCTGTTCCTTCTTGTTCTTCTTATTCTAAGGAAACTAAGAAGAAAACTGCCCAACTGGTTACAACAATAACATCTGACTCTACTCAAGTCCCTTCCGAAATTTCCTTTCTTCTTTCTCTTTGCAGCAAGAGAAACATCTTCATCAATTCCATTTGTATTTTGTCCACTTCTCCGAGATCCTTCATGGATATCCTCCTTAGTGAAAACATCCCACAATTTTCTCCAATATAGAAGATTCTCACTACACACCACACACTTCACAAATACTTCCCTTTCCTTAGTGAAGCCTTTCAAGGCTATCCTCACCAACTCTGAATCCAATATGACCTCCCCAACTACAACTAACTCATCTTTCACTTGAGATAATCGGGTAAGATAAGAAGACACACTCTACCCCTTATGCATATTGGTATCATGTCATTTATCCTTCAAATCCATCTTTTGGTTTTCATTCATTTCCCCAAATAAATTCTTAAGTGCATCCCACATCTCTTGGGATGTCTTCTTCTTAGCCAAGTGTGGAATAAGGTGGTATTTCACCCCATATAGAATAATCCTCTAAGCTTTGGCCTCCTTTACCTCATGCAAATCCAAAGCAACAGGATCTGTTGTGGGAGACATAACAACAGAACCGACACAATTCCAAATCTTGTTCTCCTTGAGAACAACTAACATCCAGACCTTCCACTGCAAATAGTTGGAAATGCCATCCAACCGATTTCTAAAATCTAATGCATCTAGCCATATTCCCTGTCACTATTCAAAGGAAAACAAACAATAGATTTCCCCCATTTCAAACTTGCCCAAATATCCCACTGCTCACTATCACTAAGAACCAAAGCTCCGATACCATGTAGAAATCTAATGACAAAATCAACAAGACTAAATTCTGTCATATACTTAGCAACCTAGAGATAACTATCTTCTATAAACTCTAAAATGTCTAAACCCACATTCATAATTTACCATAAGCATAAATACACATTGCTAAGAAATTTTGTAGTGGAATAAACACAATGAACAACAACCATTAATCTCAGAAAAACTCAGAAATTTAGGCAATGCCAGGGAAAACCCCAATGTAGGGAAACCCAATGAGAGAGAGAGATTTTATTAGCTTCAGGAAATATATATCAGCAGCAACAATACATTTACAACTAAGAGAAATAACTTACAGTACCCAACAGTCCCAAAATTTTTCCTCGATTTATGTGCCCACAAAATCCATACTATTGTACAGATTTTCCCTCTTACAACACCTCAAAATCTATTCCAAATAACATTTGTACAGACAACAACAAAAACTTCCCTCTTCACCAACAAAAAACATTGAAAAATCTACCTCGATTTGACTGTAGCAAGTTGCCTCGAAATCTGTGACCTCCCATCCTGTTGTACGAACTATACAGATCCACACAGTACGACCTCTCTAACAGATGCAAGTTACAACACCCTCACATAGAAATATATCTTAGGATTTGTGCCCAATCTCTCTTGGTAAATGCACCCGTTTTCCTGCCCTCTTTTCTCTCTCAAGCTCTTCTCAAAAATCTCTCTCTAACTCTTCCTCAATGTGTCTTGCACACTACCCAATGCATTCTCTTATAATATGAAAGTGGCTCTTCCCCTTCTCCAACCCTAGATATAATGGCCAAGATCTAATCTTCCCTTTACAAGATCAAGGGTCATGATTCATTACCTCCAAAATAAATCCCTTTAAAATATTAAAGTATAGTTTCACTTTATAACATAAGTGCACTTTATGAGATAAAGTCACTTTAATATTAGAAGGTACACTTTATTAAAAAATCCCTTACATAAAAGAACCACTTTATCACAACTTTATAAAAACCCATTACAAAGTCAAGTGTCTAGTAGTGTAGGTACAAGGTAACTTCTGCATACAAGACACACATGCGGAGTACCTCCCAAGATAAAAATCTAACACTTTGAAAGGTTCTTTTCAACACTTGATTCTTTCTGATCCTCCTAAATTTCTTATGGGTGAAGGGAGGAGAGAATACATTAATGCAAGTGATCTTTGGAGACCTTTTTGGCATGTGAAATTTTATTTTTGTGCAAGGGAGTAAGTGAAAAAAAGAAATAGTAGTTTATGTTTGAAGTTGTAGTAGGTGGATGTCATGTGGTCCTTTAATCTTCTTTTTTATTAGCCACTTAATGTTTGTGCAATCCTTGCTAAATTGGAAAACTAGACTTGGTTTGTAAGAGATGTGGGCATGTGGGGTCCTTACCAATATTTTAACTTACTAAGTGTTTGTTTGCAAAAAATGAAACTATCCTAGGTTGTACAACGATATGGACATTAA
>ML786273.1:53515-80551 GCA_009831015.1 Picea engelmannii
ACAACAAGTTTGGTACATCACAAGGAAAGAAATAGACTTTACCTAGACCTAGACCTAGACATGGCTTATATGTTGATAGTTTTGTTATTTGTTTAAACATGCAAATTGAAATGTGGAACTTTGGTATGTTGATACTAGTTCAAAATTATGTTGTGAATGTATAATATATGCAAGGGATCGTGTGAATAAACACACATTTATTAATTGAACATTAATATAGATAATTATTCTCATATGAAATTTGTAATGTATATGCATGGATATGAGCTATGTGATATCCAAATGGCTATAGGGTTGAGGTGACCAAGGAATGGCATGGAAAAACAAGGCAAGACAAGGCATGGAAAGGTATGGAAAGGCAAGGAATGGCATGCTAAGGAAATACATTGGATGGCATGGCATGGAAAGGCAAGGCCCATGCAAGGTATGGCATGACATGGCATGGCAAAGCAAGGCATGTCAAGACATGGGATGACATGGAATGGCATGGAAATGCAAGGAAATGCATGGTAAAGCATTGCATGACATGGCATGGCATGGAAATGAAAGGAAAGGAATGGTAAGGCATTGCATGACATGGCATGGCATGGAAATGCAAGGAAAGGCAATGCATGGCATAGCAAGGCAAGGAAAGAAAATGCATGGAAAGGTATGGCATGGAAGGTCAAGGAATGGAAAGGAATGGAATGAAAAGGAAAGGCATTCCATGCCATGGCATGGTAAAGCATGACATGGCATGGCATGGAAAGTGAAGGAAAGGCAAGGCAAGGCATGTCATGGCATGCCTTGTCATTGCAAGGCATGGCTTCACATGGAAAGACATGGCATGTAACTTCAAGGAAAGGCGTTGTATGGCATGATATGGCAAGGAAAGGCAAGGGAAAGTAAGGGAACACAAGACAAGATAAAGGCAAGGAAAGGTTATGCAAGCAAGGAAATAAAATTCAAGGCAATGCAAGGCTAGATAAGAAAAGGCAAGGCAAGGAAAGGCTAGGCATTGATCACATATTTTGTTGTGGACACCCCATCCTCTTGGCATCTTGCACATTCATCCATGGAGTTGGCTACTTTGGAATTCACAGATGTGGAGTGGTTGCATGCATGCACATTCTTGGAGGGAACATTCCATATGGACACTTGGCATTTGAATGGGCTTGATGCCTATTTTTGGTGGTGTGTACCCTTCATGAGAATTATTTGGTGTATACTACTACTATTTTTGGACGAGGGGAAATTTCTTTGGACAGGCTAATGTCCACATGTTGTAATGTGGTAAACCATGGATGAAGGAGAGAGATAACTAATTCGTTATTATAATATGTATTTGACTTGTCATGGAATTAGTTATTAAATATTAATATTTCTTTTATAAGACAAGAGATTCACTCTATAAAGAATAATTCTCTCTGCATTGTAAAGGGTGTAGAATTTGGGAATTTAGGAGCTCTCCTCTTGGGTGGGCTACATTGTAGAACATTTTGGCAAGCTTAATGGAGAATTTGAGGTATACTCTCATTTGATGTGAGTCTTTATTGTGCACTCATATTTTATGTGCTGATTTTGTATTAAAAAACCCTTGTAACATATTGTGATTGCAATTATAATGAACCATGCTTCATTTTGGATAGGGTAATGTAGTGGAAACAATAGTCTACTTTCTCTGTAATAACTAGTGTAGTGGTGACAATAGTATACTGTCTCTTGAATAATTAATGTAGTGGCGAGAATAGTCTTGATAACAAGATGAAAGTATTGTTAATGATTGTGTACACACACCACACATAAATATACACATAACAACTAGAATAGGAGCAGACCAAACCAAAGTGGTATCTTGTACAAGGATTGTATATTTTTCTATAGTTTGGCCTTCTCCTAATTTAGTTGTTTTGATTGTTTCTTGCAAACAATCTTATGTTTTTCTCTATTTGGAGTTTGTTATTCTTGTGTTTACTTCTTCATCTATTTTCGATAAATCATACTATTTCTTTCTTTTGGCTTTCTCTATGAATACCTAAGCTTTAACTTCATAAGAGTTTAACTTGTAAATTTGACTTAAGAAGAAAATATTTCAACATATGATCAGATATAGTCCCAATTTGCATTGGAATCTTCAACTGCGCCATAAAGGGACTCAAGTTTAGATTTTTTTGGGGGAACAATCTTTTGAAAAATTTATTGGCTCTGCATAGAGATAACACTCATTTCCTTGTTTTTTATTATGAAACTTTTTTTTTTGGAAATGTATTTTCTTCTAATAATTCTTTCATGGATTCATCTATCTATCATGAGACTCTTAAGTCAATATCTCATTTTATTTTAGAAGTGTTTATTTCCCTTTTCTAACTTGTTATATTGATTTATGAAAAAAATTACCAATATTTCAAATCAACTTTGTTCTTTATCATCTTTTTTATGGACCTTCTATCCATATATAAATCTTCTATGAAAGTTCATATCATTTCAACTACATTTTCAAAGGCTAAATTAGTAGTATCTAATTTCTATTTACAAGCATGATATGTGTACTTTATCAAGAATTGGATAAGGAATTATTGTTATGATATTTAGTTTGATGGAATTATCATGTACATGATTTCTTGTGTTAGACAATTTTTCATAATCCATCATCCATTCATTAAATCCTTTTAAACTCACTAATTCCATCCCTAAAAAAATTTTCATGTCACTCTCCTTGGTGATCTTCTTCCATAAACCAAAGTATAACACAATTAACTTTATAAGTGTAGCTAAGTTTATTATTTTTTCTTTTGATAGGGGCTTTGTCCTTCCTTCTGACAATAAACCAAATTCATTTCTAGTGTTTCTTGAGAGTTTTTCCAATGAGAAGATTAAGATTCCTTTGAATTGTGTGCATCTATTCATAATCCATTCCATTGTCTACCTACACTAGGTGGCATAAATTGAACCATTCTTGCAATTTATCTACTCGTTCATTAGTAGATAAGTCATTAAAATCAAGAGGTAGATTGAGGGGGGGATTTGCGCTTAATTTTATACAGTTTCTCCAAAATATTTCCTCCTGATGTTGCTTCTATTTTTCATAAGGGTAGAAATTCTTCTACCTTAAGAATTGTCTTGAGGATATGTCTTTGTCTTTTTACTTCTCTAATTTCCTTGAGCTAGTTTTCCAATTGATTTATTTTTTCATGGTTAGAAGAATTTGAAAGAATTTGAAATTTATTATGGAAAGTATCTACATTGGAATGTATATGATGGTTCCACCATATCCACTAGTTTCTTAAATAATTGTCATGGTTATATCAATATTGTTCAGAGTTCCATGAAATATAAACATCATTTCATGAAATTAAAAAATGTTCTTAGTTCAACCCACATATATCAAGGTTTCCATAACTACTTGGGTATCCACCATCCCAATCATTTCTATAGATAATTCTCATGGTTCCACTAACATTTTTCATAATTCTGTAAAGGAATTGCATGGAAACATAAGGAATACTCTCAGTTTCACTCATCTATAACATGGTTCCAATAATTGTTTGTGGTTCCACCATTACCACCAGTTCAACAAATAATGCTCACATTTTCAATGGTAGTGCTCACCATTCTCATAATGATGCACATGGTAACATATGCATTACTCACATTTCCATAGGCATTTTTCATTTTTCCTTGAACAATACCCATTGTTTTGTGAACTAAAGAATTTTGATCTTGGTTCCGTTCACACATGTGATGATTTCAATAATTTCTCGTGTTTCCACCAACTTCACTAGTTCCATACAAACTACTTATAGAACCATCCCCATTGTTCATAATTCCCGGAACGATATGCATGGCTCTACGAACTTAAGAAACACTAATGCTTCCACCACCATACATTGTGGTTTTGCTAATTTGTTTCACTTCCACCACACCCAATAGTTCCGTAAGAAGTTATTTGAACAATGTGGGTGGAAACAAAGTTAGTATTTACATTCATGGAACCATGCACATTATTCTCTTGAAACATTCAAAATAAATGCACAAATATTCATAGAAACATTTAAAAGTACAATGTTATATTTAATTTTCACATATTTAAAAGTCTATTTAAATAATTAGAATTTAAGTTTTAAAAAACAATTCTATATAATTATTAGAAATAAGTTTTTTAAATTCAAATTAAATGATTATAATATAATCATCATTTTCAATTGGTTTCCAAAATTGGTATTCAACTTTAAAATATATATTTTAATATAAAAAATTAAATTTAACAAAATTTGCTAATGAAAAGACAAAATGATTTTATTATTATTATTAAATTAGTGTTTTTTGAAAAAAATGAACATTTTACTTCAAAATATATCTCAATACTAAAAACTAAATTTAACAAAAAAATTTACTCGTAAAACCATAAGCACAAACATTGTTCATGGTTCCATAAACAATGCTTATGCTTTTAGTAACATGTTTCGTGGTTTTGATAATACTAGTAAAACCATAAGCATAAACATTGTTTATGGTTCCATAAACAATGCTTATGTTTTTAGTATCTTCTCTCGGAATGCAACTCTGAATGCTTGGGCCCATTGCAGTCTCAAGAGACTCCTGCTCCTCATCCGATGTTGAATCATAACCTGAAGGTTGTCCTTGCAACATGTACAACCTATCCACCTGATCACGAATCAACTGGGGTTCCACTAGTTCCACTCCCTCCCTGGAGATAAATACCTGTCCCCTCTTGAACAATGTAAAATATCCAACATCCTCCAAGGCTAAGATTGAGATAAAGTTAACCCTCAACTTTGGAACAAAGAGAAATCCATCAATCTCTAGGAATCCTCCATACTCGAGTTAGAATCTAACCCTTCCAACTCCAGGTGCAACTCGTGCCATACTACCTTCACTCTCCACCAGTCCATTAGGACCTCTCTCTGTGATAATATGAAATGATCACCAGATTCTCGTCATGTGACAAGAAGCTCCATTGTCAAAAATCCATATGAAATCACCCCCAAATCCTCCACTAAAGACACTGGATACTAGAGTAATCAAAGAAAATTTCTTATCAAACTTGGAAGAAAAGTCCTCCATGGTTGTTGTAGCAGTTGTCTCAAGCCCGTCATGTTCCTTCCTTTTCTTCTTATTCTAAGGACTCTAAGAAGCAAGGTGCCCAATTGGTTACAACAATAACATCTGACTCTACTCAAGTCCCTTCCAAAATTTCCTTCCTTCTTTCTCTTTGCAGCAAGAGAAACATCTTCATCAACTCCATCTATCTTTTGTCCACTTCCCTGAGATCCTTCCCGGATCTCCTCCTGAGTAAAAACATCCAACATTTTGCTACAATACATAAGACGCTCACTACCCACCACGCACTTCATGAAGACTTCCCTCTCCTTGGTGAAGCCTTTCAAGGCTATCCTCATCAACTTTGAATCCAATATGACCTGCTCAAATCCAACCAACTCATCTTTCACTTGAGATAATCATGTAAGATAAGAAGACAAACTCTCCCCCTTACCCATCTTGGTATCATGCAGTTTATCCTTCAAGGCCATCTTATGATTTTCATTCATTTCCCCAAATAAATTCTTAAGTGCATCCCACATCTCTTGGGATATCTACTTATCATGAAAGTGTGGAATAAGGTGGTCCTTCACCCCATGCAAAATAATCGTCTGATCTTTGGCCTCCTTTACCTCATGAAAATCCAAAGAAACAAGATCTATTGTGGGAGCCACAAAAAATGAACCAACATAGTTCCAAATCTTGTTCTCCTTGAGAACAACTAACATTCAGACCTTCCAGTGAAAATAGTTGGAAATGCCATCCAACCGATTTCTAAAATCTAATGCGTACGACCATATTCCCTGTCACTATTCAAAGGAAAACAAACAATAGATTTCCCCCCTTTCAAACTTGACCAAATGTCTCACTGCTCACTGTCACTTAGAGCCCAAGCTTCGATACCATGTAGAAATTTAATGACAAAATCAACAAGACTAAATTCTGTCATACACTTAGAAACCTAGAGATAACTATATTCTATGAAATTTGAAATGTGTAAACCCACATTCATAAGTTACCATAAGCATAAATACACATTGCTAATAAATTTTGCAGTGGAATAAACAAAATGAACAATAACCATTAATCTCAGAAAAGCTCAGAAATTTAGGCAATGCCAGGGAAAACCCTAATGTAGGGAAACCCAATGTGAGAGAGAGATTTTATTAGCTTCAGGAAATATATATCAGCAATAGTAATACATTTAAAACCAAGAGAAATAACTTATAGTACCCAACAATCCCAAATTTTTTCCTCGATTTATGTGCCCACAAAATCCGTACTATTGTACAGATTTTGCCTCTTAGAATACCTCGAAGTCTATGTCAAATAACATTTGTACAAACAACAACATAAACTTCCCTCTTCACCAACATAAAACATCAAAAAATCTACCTCGATTTGACTTTAGCAAGCTGCCTCGAAATCAATGCCCTCCCAGCCTATTGTATGAACTGCAAGAATCTACACAGTACAACCTCTCTAAAAGTTGCAAGTTACAACACCCTCACATAGAAATATCTCTTAGTATTTGTGCCCAATATCTCTTGAGAAATGCACCCTTCTTGCTGCCCTCTTTTCTCTCTCAAGATCTTCTCATAAATTTCTCTCTAACTCTTCCTCAATGTGTCTTTCACACTACCCAATGCATTCTCCTATAATCTGATCTAATCTCTCCTTTACAAGATCAAGGGTCATGATTCATTCCCTCCAAAATAAATCACTTTAGAATATTAAAGTACATTTCCACTTTCTAACATAAGTGCACTTTATGAGATAAAGTCACTTTAATATTAGAAGGTACACTTTATTAAAAATTCCCTTACATCAAAAAAATACTTTATCACAACTTTATAAAAACGCATTACAAAGTCAAGTGTCTAGCAGTGTAGGTACAAGGTAACTTCCGCATACAAGACACACATGCATAGTACCTCCCGAGATAAAAAGATAACACTTTGAAAGGTTCTTTGCAACACTTGATTCTTTCCAATCCTCCTAAATTTCTTATGGGTGAAGGGAGGAGAGAATACATTAACACGAGTGATCTTTGGAGACCTTTTTGGCGTGTGGAATTTTATTTTTGTGCAAGGGTGTAAGTGAAAAAAAAAATTAGTAGTTTATGTTTGAAGTTCTAGTAGGTGGACATCATGTGGTCCTTTAATATTCTTTTTTATTAGCCACTTAATGTTTGTGCAATCCTTGATAAATTGGAAAACTAGACTTCATTTGTAAGAGATGTGGGTATGTGGGGTCCTTACCAATCTTTTAACTTTCTAAGTGTTTGTTTGCAAAAAATGAAACTATCCTAGGTTGTACAATGATATGGACATTAAGGGTTCATACAAAGCTTTAGCACCCTAGTATGTTTAATTTTTAAAAGATAACTATGAGGTACACATGTGATTTGGCCTCATCTAGTTAATTTGTGTGATTTCTTTGAATAAACTAAGAAAATACTAAAGAGAATATGTGCACATTATAGGGTGCTTATTGCCACTTTAATTTACTTCATATGTTGTTTGTTCTAAGGGAGATGGAAAAAATTTAGACACTCCTTCCTGGTTCCCCAAGATCGGTCAAGAGAGTGCGAGAGGAAGAGTGTACTTACAGGTGAATACTCAGTTTAAATGCTCAAGGAGGCCAGTTTGGTGACCTGGAAAACCGTATAAGTGAAATAGAGAGATATTGAAACCTAAAAGGGAATACATCATAGTAAGAACATCACAGAGTTACTAATCTAGAGTTATTCCTTTTAGCCACTTGGGTGTGCAAGAAAGTAAATTTTAGTGTTAGCCTAGGTTTGATTATCACAACATTTAATTGTAAATGTGAGTGGGACATCATAAAATAAATAGTATAATAAAAATAAGGAAATACTAGCATGAAATTGAAGAGAAAGAATAAAGAACGTGACATATTTTGTACCAATGGAAATACTTCGAGTACAACACCATAGGGAATTTGGTGAGAAAATGAGATCCCTTCTTCCTCTTTGGGATGGGTCATTTTTTTCCCTTCAAGAACCTTTCTCTCTCAAGAATGAAATGGTGAAAATAGGTGTAAAAAATCTCTCAATAGATGAGAGATTCAAAACATCAAGAAATAATGGTTATGAAAGTATGGATGAGTTCGTGATTTTTAAGTATCAAGAAATAATGTTATGCAACGAGCATAACATTACTTAGATTTTTAAGTGATAACACTTTTCATCTCAATAGGTCCTTGAAATTAAAATTATGTCTACCTTCAAATTTTACCATTGCATACAAGCATAATGTTAATATTCTACTTCCACATAGTTAATTCATGGAACAATGAACATGTCTAGTCATTTTCCTCTTACCCGCATAATTCCAATAAATTTCCCTCCTTCTAGTTTCCTCTGTAAACAATAATGCCAAAAGTTGTCTCTTATGTCAGTTTCCAATAGTGACCCTTGTTGATTAAAAATTTGGTCACCTCGATTTTCCTCTCTTCGGAAAAAAAAAAAAATACCAGTAGAATAAGATTTTAAAAGATCATAATCTCACGATGTATCCCTCAGTTTCATATTCCTCACATATTTACAGATTCAAAATATGATTCTGTATGCACAATATATCCACATTTTTTTGTCTAAAAGAGCATTTCTTCATGTGCAATACAACTGGTTTCTCTCTCAGTACTTAGTCTTGGTACTTAAAGTCTTCTTGGAAACTCACCTTTTTATTTTTAACCGAGAGAGAAATTTATGTTCTCGGTTTTTTTTCTCTCATACCCTCATAACCACTTCACTTCTCCTACAATCTACCATACTTAGTCTCATTTCCATATTTCATTTATTCATCTCATCTCCCAATCCCCTTTCATTCACTCTACCATAATTGTATTATTTGGAAATTTCACTTATATCCCCTCTCATATCCATACTTATAATATTTCTCGATCCTCTCCATACTTAGAATAATTTCACTCATTCCCCTTCCTCTCTCCCATATCTTATACTCCTCTCTTATAACTCCATCCTTAAATATACTTAGTTTTATTTTCCCCTTCCCCCTCTCTTCCCTCTACCACCCACACCCGTTGGACAGATCCTCCTTACTTAGTTTCTTTTTTATATCCTCTCTCCCCACCTTATCCCTTCATATATCTCTCTCTCTCCATGCACCCTATCCATATCCCATTCTTTTTTTTCCTTTCACCCTCACTTCACTCCTCTCCCTCCTCTATGGGTTCAGAATCCCATTTAACTTACCCCCACAACCTCTCCTTGGCCCCACAACACTGCAACCCTCACAACCTTCCATACTCCACCGACCCACCATCCCCTCTCCCTCTCCTCTCATTCATCTCCCCATATCCATACTTAAAATTTTCCTAAGTTTTATTCCACCGTATCCAATGAAGACATGTGGCAGACATGGAAACCAATGACACTAAGAAATGTGGAAATGAATGAAAACATGACATTTGTCATTCTATGGAAACTATCAAAGTGAGACACATGGTGATGACATGGACGCTGATTGAATGTTGATTAGGCATTGATTGGGTGATTGGGTCACGAAATTTTTTATTGAGTCATGATTTTCCTATGGCTCGAGCTTCATTGTTTCCTTTTGTTTCACATAATTCATGTGGATCCCTTTACTATATAAACACTTAACTATTAAATACCACAATTCATGTGGTATTTTAAAATTTGAATTTTAATGAAGGGACAAGATTAATCCATGAACTTGATAAACAATTGATGACCAACGAACTTCCGAAGATCCTGACTCAAGATCTGGGCTTTGGTTTTGGACAAAATATACCTCGTTGGAAATGTAATTTGATGAGTAATATGATGGAATAGATTTAAGAGATGATGTTTTCCATACTTATTCCATAAATTAAAATATCATTCGAGTATATTTCAACAATTGTTTGGAAATTATTTTTGGTACCTCGACTTCCTGAGTGCATATCCTGAGATCGATACATCCAAATTGCACTCAAGAGGACTCGTTGGAAATATGGAATGATGAATATTAATTCTGGAATGGTTTCCAAGACTAATATCTCAGTTATCATGCTTAGGAAATTAAAATACAGTCAACCCTTTTCTCGGATAGTCAACTTCAAAATTTGGAAATAAAAGTTTATTAATTATCTTTTATTAATTTTTAAAGTGGGTCCCAGTTCAAGGAACAAATATCAAATATCATATTTACCTAAAGGATTAATTCATTGAACCAAAATGAAAAAATTCTAACTAAAAAGTGGTTGCTCGAGAATGAAGACAAGAAGATTTGAAAGGAATTCAAAAGGATAGTAGTTGTGGCTGGAGGTATCTCGATATTTTTCTACATAAATATTATGCTTGAAGACAATTTTATCTTTCTAAATATTTCATGAATTAGAATTATTGAATTTCCCTTCATCTTTCTCTTTGCTAGAATCTTTCCCAGGAGGTTTTCTATGTATGTTTTTCTATATGAAGATCTTGGTCAGATATTGGTTTCTGTGCATCCACGAAGACTCTGAGATCCGATCATGCCTCTACTTTTTGTTCAAACATTGATGAATTTGAAATACATGCCAGGACAAAGAGATGATTTTTCCATGTAAATTATGAGCAAATGGAAAAGAATTTTACAAAATGGGGACATGGGTTTTGTGTGTAATGAGTCCATTTAAATTCCATGAAAATCGTTGCCTCAAAAATAAATATGTGAGAGATATGTTAAATATTCTAAAAAGTATTTTCTCAGAAATCCTATAGCGACCATGTTCTAAATGTTTCATCAATTTGTATGGTTTTTCTCAGCATAGACAAGATTGGGCATATATTTTTGAAGTAGAAGGTTCAACCATTGGATTGGTGATCATCTAAACCCAACAAACAAGGAGATGAATACCAAAAATTGTGTTTCTTTGCAAATGTGTCGTTTTCAAAATCAAAATCCGTTTTTGAAATCAATTGGTCTTGTATATAGATAAGATCATTGTAATGTATAAATATCTCACTTTGAAATCCTACAAGGGAGGAGGAATAATGAAGACATGGTAGATTTTATTTTTGTGGAAATAATGAAAATATTTTGATCTTGAAGACCTATCTGTAAGTTTTGTGTTGAATGTCTTTAATACATGGTTTGCCTTTTCTCTAAATATTCATTTAACACTACTTAAGATCATTTCAAATAGGATTTCGACTATGTTTCATATATTATTTTGAAATTTATACTACATATTAGTCTTTAGATCGTCATTTGAATATTACTTCTTAAATTTCCAATTCATTATTTGGACTTACACCAATTCTTCTAAGATAAATGAAAAAATAATGTGGTAATTGTGCTTATTGAAATTGTTTAGAGTTTTCATATATTTGGTTGGTTATATGTAAGTTTCTTTACATGGAATGTTTTTCATATTAAGAATCCCATATGTAATTGATTTCTTTTAAATGGAAAAGGACTTGATATCGTGATTGCGTCTCTTTCACTCAACCTAAAAAATTATTAAACCGTGCTCGACTGTGTTTCAACAAGTTTCTAAAAAATCATGTTTTTTTGTTTTCTATCCATGAGAGAGATGTTTCTTACCTGTAGATGACAAGTGGTCTCCAAATTCAAGTGAAAATTGACTCAATCATTAGATTCAGTTTGTGCTCTTGGCCAATATAGTTGTTGGTGTTTTCTTAGATATAATGTTATTATGATATGATCATGTTTTTGTCAATTTTAAATGGACATCATTCATTATCAGGTTTGACTAAACTGTTTGATCATTTAGTGTAACTCAATTTATTCACATTTAAATTTTCTCTTTTTAAGCTTGATTGTAAAATAGAATAGATGTTATTATATTAGTTTATTTACAATATTTTGCATTATTTTGTCTAAGATTTAGCTCTAAAAAGTTCTTGAAAAGTATTTATTTATCAAGGTTCTTGAAATCTTATGACTCTTGTATGAGTTGTAAAATTTGTAAATCTTGTATATAGTAGTTAATTATTTGTTTTAATGATTGTTGTAAATATTAAGACTTGTTAGTTCTAAATATTTGTAACTGGGGCCCTTAGGGAAAACCGTTTCAAATATCCTTCTTTTGTAGATGAGATTCCATCATTGGCTAATGGATCCATTAAACCCATTATGATCAACCATTCCAAACGGCTTGGGTTCTACTTTAAGGACCCCAAACTAGGTTGTTTCATTTTAGTCGACGAGTGATCACTTCTTCCCATTTAGTTGACAGGTTTTTTCCAAATTTAACATGATTATTCATTCGAGTGATCAACTATGAAGCCACCCCTCATTACCCAAATGTACAATCAAGTTATGGGTGGTGTGTTTAAATTACTATATGAGAAACCTTTTTATTAAATTTATATTCCTTGAATTGTATTTTTATACAGACTTCTACTTCATATACTTCATATTAGACTAATCAATAGAGACATGCTAGTTATATTGGACAAATCAACTTAAATTTTTTTAAATGCCCATCAAATATTAAACATCTCTTCTTTTTCCTATGTTGATTAACACACTTCTTAGCATTTCTTCTTTTTCCTATGTTGATTAACACATTTTTCCTATGTTGATTAACACACTTCTTAACATATCTTCATTATAAATAAAATTTCTATCCCTATTTTAAGTGTTATGAGCCGTATTTTGATTAAGCAAAACAGATTTTTTAACAAAGCATCTACATATCAACAACACTCCTAAGATTGAAATAAAAATGATTGAACAACCAAAAACTAATTGGTATCTGCAATAAAAATAACATTATTGAAGGGAAGAAGTTTCTTTCCACCCATGGAATCTGGATTTTATTTATTAAAGGGAAGAATATTCTCTCCCCATGAATTTACTCATGCATAACTTCCCATCCCAGCCTGGAGTGCTCCAAAACTACTTAATCCAGAAGTTGATCTACCTGCATTTGTTCCCCTTGGAGATCCTATACCATATTTCCTTGTTCCATAGCTTGATGAAAGAGGAATCACACTAGACTCTGATAGACTAGATAATTGAAGCACGGTGCCAGTGTTGCTCGGACCATCCTTATCTTTGAAAATATCCTCCCTAAGCCTTGTTATAAATTGGATGAGTGCACCATAAATACTCGTTACAAAACAAAATATGCATCTACAATATGATATGGTATTATTATTTGTTATTTATCTAATTAATGTGAATTGAATTATCAATTTATTAAATATTAATAAAGATGAAAAATAAATCATACTCAAGTTCAAAGTATTAAAAAAGATTAAAATCTTCTTGGGAAAAATTAAAAAAGATTAAAATTAGAATAGACTAAACTAAAGTATTAAAAAGATTAAGATTAAAATATATCTATGTTATTCTTTAAAGTAAAAAACTATATTAATATTTATAGTCTAGATAGTCTAGAAATCATCAAGTTCTTAGATCTGAAAGACCATGACGGTTTTTTAGTTTCAATGGGCAAAAAGCCATGGCCCAGAGGGGAAACCATGTATACCATGTATGTCAATGTTATACTTAAAAACTGAAAGATAAAATCAAAATGTCTAGTATGGCTATGGCCATATTTGGAAACTATAAAAACATAGACAAAAACTGAATTAACCATACGAAAATGTTCTAGAAATTCTTTGGAACCTGAGGTTCCATAGCAGAGGACTTGCTAGGACCAGCACCATATTCAGAAATACCACCATAAGGACCAGTAGTTACAACTCCAGAACCAAGAGTTGTAGCCCTAGGACGAGCAATGGGTGGCTGGAAGACGCCTCCGTATTTGCAAGTCAACCAAGTGTTGACTTTGGACGTGTATTCCATCTATATCTTCGGCATCTTCATTCGACCTTTGATATAACGAAAAGTATTTGTCTTTCGCAAACATGTCGAGAGCTACCATCGTCTTTACATGCCAGTAGAGTTCAAGGGTGTGAAATAACTTAGAGTTGTGGGTCCTGGTGCATCCCATATTTTGGATCACCCATCCCACCTGTATTTCAACCTCTGAGTCTTCTTTAAATTCACGAACAAGGAGAACGTCCTCTTCCAGGGATGACATGGAAAAATTTTCTTCCTCAGGAACATGGGTTTCATTGTAACCAACAATGTCTATTGTTTCTCTTGCTGCATGAGATGGCCCTGCCCTAGAAGTTCCAACATTGAAATGGCGAGGCTTACAACTACGAGGAGACATTATAATGAAGGACATAGTAGAGGGATTTAGAGGCCTAGAGTTAGGGGGAATATGAACAAGGAGAAACATAATCATAATGGCCATATGAATGTGAGAGATACAATTGAATATTAGAGGATCCTCTATGCTCCTAATGAACTTACCAATAGTCGTTTCACCCTCAAGGAATATGTTGATGGGTGATCTCATGGATATGAGTTCCTTAAGGTGAATACTATTAGTCATGCATGATGATTCTTGGCATCATATATTGCAATGGAGAATTCATAGACATTATTCTCATATTAATGTGAACCATTTTGAGAGACAGAGTGATCTCCTTCTCCCTTATGCGAACAATTTGGATTTTCATGGCCAACGCAAACACATTCAATTCCATAATGGCTTTGGGTACTTTCAGGTCTGGAACCTGCTAAGGACGGTCGAAGTGAGAGCTCAGGGATGGTGGTGGAGGTGACCTTTCCATGGCCAGGATTCCACTGGTTGACTTTACCTGTACTTGAACCATGCACTACAAGATCCCCTGCTGACTTCTCTCTCTCTCTCTCTCTCTCTCTCTATTTGTCTTCCTCCCCCTCTTTTTCTTCCTCTCTTTGAATCTCACACTCTCATACACTCTCTCTTTACCCCCCATTTATTTATTCCTCTCTCTCCCTATCAGAATATCACAGATTATAGAAAGTTTGGTACATCGCAAGGCAAGAAATAGACTTTACCTAGACCTAGACCTATACATGGATTAGATGTTGATAGTTTTGTGATTTATTTAAACATGCACATTGAAATGTGGAAATTTTGTATGTGTATACTAGTTCAAAATTATGTTGTGAATGTATAATATATGCAAGGCATCGTGTGAATAAACACACATTTATTAATTGAACATTAATACAGATAATTATTCTCATATGAAATTTGTAATGTAAATGCATTGATATGAGCTATGAAATATCCATATGGCTATAGGGTTGAGGTGACCAAGGAATGGCATGGCAAACCAAGGAAAGGAAAGGCATGGTAAGGTATGGCATGGAAAGGCATGGCATGCCAAGGAAAGGAAATTCATGGAAAGGCATGGCATGGCATGGCATGGAAAGGCAAGGCCCACACAAGGTATGGCATGACATGGCATGGCAAGGAAAGGCATGTCAAGGCATGGGATGAAATTCATCCATGGAGTTGGCTACCTTGGAATTCCCACATGTGGAGTGTTTTCATGCATGCACATTCTTGGAGGGAACATTCCATGTGGACACTTGGAATTTGAATTGGATTGACGCCTTTTTTTGGTGGTGTGTACCCTTCATGAGCATTATTCGGTGTATACTACTACTATTTTTTGATGAGGGAAAATTTCTCTGGACAGGCTAATTTCCACATGTTGTAATGTGGTCAACCATGGATCAAGGAGATATATAACTAATTCATTATTATAATATGTATTTGACTTGTCATGGAGTTAGTTATCAAATATTAATATTTTATTGTATAAGACAAGAGACTCACTCTCTAAAGAAGAATTCTCTCTCCATTGTAAAAGGTGGAGAATTTGGGAATTTAGGAGCTCTCCTCTTGGGAGGGCTACATTGTAGAATATTTTGGCAATTTTAACGGAGAATTTGAGGTATATTATCATTCAATGTGAGTCTTTATTGTGCACTCATATTTTATGTGTTGATTTTGTATTAAAAAACCCTTGTAACATATTGTGATTGCAATTATAATGAACCATGCTTCATTTTGGATAGAGTAATGTGAGGTTTCAACTCTCTTATTTCTATTGTGATTATGTTAGCCTACACGTGATTGTTATTATTGGTTCCTAGAGTCTTTATTAGGATGCGACTTCAGCGTTTTGTCAAAATTAGGTAATGAGAACCATTAATTTCTTATGGATTTAGCACTTAGAAATATTTCAAACCATAAGAGATTTGTTACAACACAAGTATTTATAATTAATTTACAAAAAAAAGCATACATTCATACACATTGAAATTCATACATTAATCAACATTAAATAAATTCATCAACATTAAGAAAGATTAATATTAAAATAAAGTATTAAAAAGATTAAGATTAAAATATATCTATATTATTCTTTAAAGTAAAAAACTATATTAATATTCACAGTATGGATAGTCTAGAAATCATCAAGTTCTTGGACTTGAAATACCATGACGGTCTTTCAAGTTCATTAGGAAAAAAGACCTATCCCAGAGGGGAAACCATGTATACCATGTCTGTGATGGTTATTCTTAGGAACTGAAAGATAAAATTGAAATGTCTGGTATGGCTATGGCCATATCTGAAAACTATAAAAACATAGGCAAAAAATGAATTAACCATAAGAAAATGTTCTAGAAATTCTTTGGAAACTGAGGTTCCATAGCAGAGGACTTGCTAGGACCAACACCATCTTCATAAATACCAACACGAGGACCAGTAGTTGCAGCTCCAAAACCAACAGTTTTATCCCTAGGACAAGAAGTGGGTGGATGGAATACACCTTCGTGTTTGCGAGCCAACAAAGTGTTGACTTTGGACATGTATTCCATATGTATCTCCAACATCACCATTCGTCTTTTGAGCTAACGAAAATCTTTGTCTTTCGGTAATATGTCTAGAGCTAGCATCGTCTTGACATGCTAGTAGAGTTTAAGTGTGTCAAATAACTTAGATTTTTGGGTCTTGGTGCATCCCATATCTGGGATCACCCTTCCCACTTGTAAGTCAACCTGTGACTCTTCTTTAAATTCACGAACAAGGTGAATAATGTGGGTGGAACCAAAATTATTATTTACATTCATGGAACCATTCACATTATTCAAAAACTGCGAATGATGTTGAATGATGTTGATGGAACCGCTCACTTATTCTCTTGAAGCATTCAAAATAAATGCACAAATATTCATAGAAATATTTAAAAGTACAATGTTATATTTAGTTTGCACATATTTAAAAGTCTACATAAATAATTAGAATTTAAGTTTTATAAAAAAAATTCTATATAATTATTAGAAATAATATTTTTAAATTCAAATCAAATTATTATATAATAATCATCATTTTCAATTGGTTGTCAAAATTGATAGTCAACTTTAAAACATATATTTTAATATAAAAAAATAAATTTAACAAAATTTTCTAATGAAAAGACAAGATGATATTATTATTATTATTAAATTAATGGTTTTTGAAAAAATGAATATTTTATCTCAAAATACATCTCAATACTAAAAACTAAATTTAACAAAAAAAATTACTAGTAAAAGCATAAGCATAAACACGTTCATGGTTCCATAGAGAATGCTTATGCTTTTAGTAGCATGTTTTGTGGTTTTGATAATACTAGTAAAACCATAAGCATAAACATTGTTTATCGTTCCATAAACAATGCTTATGCTTTTAGTCTCTTCTCTCGAAATGCAAGAGTGAATCGTTGGGCCCACCGCAGTCTCAAGAGCCTCCTTCTCCTCATCCGATGTTGAATCATAACCTGAAGTTTGTCGTCGCAACATGTACAACCTATCCACCCTATCACCAATAAATTGTGGTTCCACCGGTTCCACTCCCTCCCTGTAGATAAATACATGTCCCCTCTTGAACAATGTAAAATATCCAACATCATGCAAGGCTGATACTGAGAGAAAGTTAACCCTCAGTTGTGGAACAAAGAGAAATCCATCAAGCTCTAGGAATCCTCCATACTCGAGTCAGAATCTAACCCTTCCAAATCCATGTACAACTCATGCCATACTACCTTCACTCTCCACCAGTCGGTCAAGACCTATCTCTGTGATAATAAGGAATGCTCGCTAGATTCTCGTGATGTGACAAGAGGCTCCACTATCAACAATCCATATGAAATCACCCCCAAATCCTCCACTACCCACACTGGATACTAGAGTAACCAAAGAAAATTCCTTATCAAACTTGGAAGAAAAGTCCTCCATGGTTGTTGTAGCAGCTATTTCAGGCCCCTCATGTTCCGTCCTCTTATTATTATTCTAAGGCCATTAAGAAGCAAGGTGCCCCAATTGGTTACAACAATAACATATGACTCTACTCAAGTCCCTGCCGGAATTTCCTTTCTTCTTTCTCTTTGTAGCAAGAGAAAGATCTTCATCATCTCCATATGTCTTATGTCCACTTCTTTGATATCCTTTCTGGATCTCCTCCTGAGTGAACACATCCCATAATCTTCTCTGATATATAATATGCTCATGACCCATCACACACTTCACGACGACTTCCCTTTCCTTGGTGAAGCCTTTCAAGGCTATCCTCACCAACTCTGAATCCGTTATTGACATCCCCAACTGCATCCAACTCATATTTCACTTGAGATAATCGGGTAAGATAAGAAGACACACTCTCCCCCTTACCCATATTGGTATCATGCATTTTATCCTTCAAGTCCATCTTCTGGTTTTCATTCATTGCCTCAAATAAATTCTTAAGTGCATCCCACATCTCTTGGGATGTCTTCTTCTCAGCCAAGTGTTGAATAAGGTGGTCCTTTAGCCCATCCAGAATAATCCTCTGAGCTTTGGCCTCCTTTACCTCATGCAAATCCAAAGCAACAAGATCTGTTGTGGGAGCCACAACAAAAGAACTGACATAGTTCCAAATATTGTTCTCCTTGAGAGTAACTGATATCTATACCTTCCACTACAAATAGTTGGAAATTTCATCCAGTTGATCCTCAAATATAATGCATCCAACCATATTCCCTGACATTATTCAAAGGAAAAAAAACAATAGATTTCCCCCCTTTCAAACTTGCCCAAATATCTCACTACTCACTGTCACTCAGAGCCCAAGCTCCGATACCATGTAGAAATTTAATGACAAAATCAACAAGACTAAATTATGTCATACACTTAGTAACCTAGATATAATTGTCTTATATGAAATATGAAATGTTTAAACCCACATTCAAAAGTTACGATGATCATAAATACACATTGCTAAGAAATTTTGCAGCAAAATAAACACAATGAACAACAACCATTAATCTCAGAAAAACTCAGAAATAGGTAATTCCAGGGAAAACCCCAATGTAGGGAAACCCAATGAGAGAGAGAGAGAGATTTTAGTAGCTTCAAGAAATATATATCAACAACAATAATACATTTACAACCAAGAGAAATAACTTACAGTACCCAATAGTCCCAAATGTTTGCCTCGATTTCTGTTCCCACAAAATCTGTACTATTGTATGGATTTTCCCTCTTACAACACCTAAAAATATGTGCCAAATAATAGTTGTACGGACAAAAATAGAAACTACCCTCTTCACCAACATAAAACACTAAAAAAGCTACCTTGATTTGAATGTAGCAAGCTGGCTCGAAATTTGTGCCCTCCCAGCCTATTGTACGAACTGTACAGATCTGCACAGTACGACCTCTCTAACAGCTACAAGTTACAACACCCTCACATAGAAATCTCTCTTAGTATTTGTGCCCAATCTCTCTGATCCTCCTAAATTTTTTATGTGTGAAGGGAGGAGAGAATACATTAGTGCAAGTGATCTTTGGAGACCTTTTTGGCTTGTGAAATTTTATTTTTGTGCAAGGGTGTAAGTGAAAAAAAAAATTAGTAGTTTATGTTTGAAGTTGTAGTAGGTGGATGTCATGTGGTCCTTTAATCTTCTTTGTTATTAAACACTTAATGTTTGTGCAATCCTTGCTAAATTGGAAAACTAGACTTGGTTTGTAAGAGATGTGGACATGTGGGGTCCTTACCAATATTTTAACGTACTAAGTGTTTGTTTGCAAAAACTGAAACTATCCTAGGTTGTACAATGATATGGAAATTGAGGGTCCATAAAAAGCTTTAGCACCCTAGTATGTTTACTTTTTAAAAAATAACTATGAGGTACACATGTGCTTTGGCCTCAGCTAGTTAATTTGTGTGATTTTTTTTAATAAACTAAGAAAATACTAAAGAGAATATGTGCACATTATAGGGTTCTTATTGCCACTTTAATTTACTTCATATGTTGTTTGTTTTAAGGGAGATGGAAATAACTTAGACACTCCTTTTTGGTTCCCCAAGATCAGTCAAGAGAGTGCGAACAAAAGAGTGTACTTATAGGCGAATGCTCAGTTTGGTGACCTGCAAAATGACAAAAGTGAAATAAAGAGATCTTGAAACCTAAAAGGGAAGAAATCATAGTAACAACATCGTGGAGTTACTAATATATATTTATTCCTTTTAGCCACTTGGGTGTGCAAGAAAGGAAATTTTAGTGTTAACGTAGGTTTGATTATCACAACAGTTAATTGTAAGTGTGAGTGGAACATCATAAAATAAATAATATAAACAAAGTAAGGAAACACTAGCATGAAATTGAAGAGAAAGAGTAAAATACATGAGATATGTTGTACCAATGGAAATACTTTGAGTACAACACCATGGGGAATTTCATGAGCAAATTAGATCCCTTCTTCCTCTTTGAGATGGGTCATTTTTTCCCCTTCAAGAACCTTTCTCTCTCAATAATGAAATGGTGAAAAGAGGTGTACAAAATCTCTCAATAGATGAGAGATTCAAAATATCAAGAAAAAATGGTTATGAAAGTATGGATGAGTTTGTGATAAAAGAGGATTCTCAATACTCATGAAACCAACATAACATTACTTAGACTTATCATATAATTTTTCATGCTAATGGATTCTATTTATAGGCCTCCAACAAGCTTGACGAAAATGAGTTTCAATGAGAAATGGTAGGCCACTTGGGTGTGGCTTCCCATGCTTGAGTAGACATAAACCCATTGGTTGTACCAGTCTTCAATTCTGATGGGATCAAGGCCTCTTAGTCCTTAAACTAAGGGTAATATTTTATGGGATTTTTTTATCATCAATGCACCAAAAAGTTGGTGAAACTACACTTCTTTTGGTTCATGTGAATTTCGAGTGAACAATCGCACTAACTTGTGCAGATCGCACTAAATCGGGTTTTGGTGGGCCACACAAATGGAAAAAAAAATCACTATGTATAGTTTTTTTTTATGTTGAAGGTGGCATGTTAATTCCATGAACATATAACTTTGTTTAAAGAATTTATGACTCTTCCATTGATCACTTGTATAGATTTGTTATTGATTTTTAAGTGATAACACTTTTCATCTCAATAGGTCCTTGAAATTGAAATTATGACTACCTTCAAATTTCACCATTGCTTACAAGCATAATGATAATATTCTACTTCCACGTAATTAATGCATGGACCAATGAACATTTCTAGTCATTTTCCTCTTACTAGCATAATTCCAATAAAATTCCCTCCTTCCAGCTTCCTCCGTAAACAATAATGCTAAAAGTCGTCTCTTCTGTTAGTTTCCAATAGTGATCCTTGTTGATTAAAAATTTGTTGATTAATTACAAGAAGAATAAAATTTTAAAAGATCATAATCTCACGATGTATCCCTCAATTTAATCTTCCTCACATATTTTATAGATTCAAAATATAAGTCTATATGCTCAAGATATCCACGTTTTTTGTTTAAAAGAACATTTCTTCATGTGCAATACAACTGGTTTCTCTCTCGGTACTTAGTCTTCTTGGAAACTCACCTTTCTATTTTTAACTGAGAGATAAATTCATGTTCTCGGTTTTTTCTCTCTCATACTCTCATAACCACTTCACTACTCCTAGAATCTACCATACTTAGTCTCATTTCCATATTTCACTTATTCATCTCATCTACCAATCCCCTCTCATTCACTCTACCATAATTGTATTATTTGGAAATTTCACTCATATCCCCTCTCCTCTCCATACTTAAAATATTTCTTGTTCCTCTCCATACTTAGAATAATTTCACTCATTCCCCTTCCTCTCTCCCATCTCTTATACTCCTCTCTCTTATATACTCTCCTCTCTTATATCTCCATCCTTCACTATACTTAGTTTTATTTCCCCCTTCCTCCTCTCTTCCATCTACCCCCCACACTCGTCTAACGGATCCTCCTTAATTGGTTTCTTTTTCATATCGTTTCTCCTCTCCTTATCCCTTCATATCTCTCTCTCTCTCCATGCATCCTATCCATCTCCCATTCTTTTTTTTCCCTTTTCCCCTCACTTCACTCCTATCCCTCCTCTATGGGCTCAAAAACCCATTTATCTTTCCCCTGCAACCTCTCCTCATCCCCACAACACTGCGACCCTCACAACCTTCCATACTCCACCAAACTGCCATCCCCTCCCCCTCTCTTGTCATTCATCTCCCCATATCCATACTTAAACTTTTCCTAAGTCTTATTCCATCGTATCCAATCAAGACATGTGGCAGACATGACAACCAATGACACTAAGAAATCTGGAAATGAATGAAAATACGACATTTATCATTCTATGGAAACTATCAAAGTACTTAAACTTTTCCTAAGTCTTATTCCATCGTATCCAATCAAGACATGTGGCAGACATGACAACCAATGACACTAAGAAATGTGGAAATGAATGAAAATACGACATTTATCATTCTATGGAAACTATCAAAGTGATACACATGGAGATGACATGGACACTGATTGAATGTTGACTAGGCGTTGATTGGGCAATCAGGTCACCAAATTTTTTATTGAGTCATGATTTTCCTATGGATCGATCTTCATAGTTTCCTTTTGTTTCACATAATTCATGTGATCCCTTTACTATTTAAACACTTAACTATCAAATACCACAATTCATGTGGATCCCTTTACTATTTAAACACTTAACTATCAAATACCACAATTCATGTGGTATTTTAAAATGTGAATTTTAATGAAGGAACACGATTAATCCATGAACTTGATGAACGACTACTGAGCAAGGAATTTCCGAAGATCATAACTCAAGATCTGGGCGTTGGTTTTGGAAAAAATATACCTTGTTGGAAATGTAATTTCACGAGTAATATGATGGAATAGGTTTTAAGAGATGAAGTTTTCCATAATTATTCCATAAATTAAAATATCATTTGAGTATATTTCAACACTTGTTTGGAAATTATTTTTGGTACCTCAACTTCGTGATTGCATATCTTGAGATCCATACTTTGAGATTGCACTCAAGAGGACTCGTTGGAAATATGAAATGATGAATACTAATTATAGAATGGTTTCAAAGACTAATATTTCAGTTATCATGCTTGAGAAATTAAAATACAGTCAACCGTTGTTTTCTGAGATAGTCAACTTCAAAATTTGGAAATAAAAGTTTATTAATTAACTTTTATTAATGGTTAAAGTGGGTCCCACTTCAAAGAACAAATATCAAATATCGTATTTACCTAAAGGATTAATTCATTGCACCAAAATGAAAAAATGGTAAATTAAAAGTGGTTGCTAGAAAATGAAGCCAATAAGATGTAAAAGTTATTCAAAAGGATAGTAGTTGTGGCTGGAGGTATCTAGAGATTTTTCTACATCTTGAAGAAATTTTTATCTTTCTAAAGATTTCATGAATTAGAAATCTTGAATTTCCCTTCATCTTTCTCTCTGCTAGTAACTTTCCAAGGAGGTTTTCAATGTATATTTTTCTATATCAAGATCTTGGTCAGATCTTAGTTTGTATGCGTTCACGAAGACTCTGAGATCCAATCATGCCTTTGCTTTTTGTTCAAACAGTGATGAATTTGAAATACATATTTTTATATATCAAGATCTTGGTCAGATCTTAGTTTGTATGCGTTCACGAAGACTCTGAGATCCAATCATGCCTTTGCTTTTTGTTCAAACAATGATGAATTTGAAATACGTGCCACAACAGAGATGATTTTACGAGGTAATATATGAGCAAATGGAGAAGAATTTTGCAAAATGGGGACATGGGTTTTGTGCATAATCAGTCCATTGAATTTCCATGCAAACCATTTCCTAAAAAAATGGAAATATGTGAGAGATATGTTCAATATTCTAAAAAGGATTTTCTCAGAAATCCTATAGCGACCACGTTCTAAATATTTCATTAATTTGTATGGTTTTTCTCAGCAGAGACAAGATTGGGCACACAGTTTTAAAGTAGAAGGTTCAACCATTGGATTGCTTATCATCTAAAGCCACAAACAAGGAGATGAATACCAAAAATTGTGTTTCTCTACGAATGTGTCGTTTTCAAAATCAAAATCCATTTTTGAAATCCATCGGTCTTGGATATAGATAAGATCATTGTAATGTATAAATATTTCACTGTGAAATCCTACCAGGGAGGAGGAATAATGAAGACATGGTAGATTTTAATTTTGTGGAAATAATGATAACATTTTGTTCTTGAAGACCTATGTTCAAGTTTTGTGTTGAATGTCTTTAATACATGGTTTGCAGTAGCCTTTTCTCTAAATGTTCATTTGACGCTACCTAAGATCATTTCAAATAGGATTTCGACTATGTTTCAGATATTATTTTGAAATTTATACTGCATATTAGTCTTTAGATTGTCATTTGAAGATTAATGTTTAAATTTCCAATTCATTATTTTTACTTACACCAATTCTTAGAAGATAAATGAAAAAAATATGTGTTAATTGTGCTTATTGAAATTGTTTAGAGTTTTCATGTATTTTATTGGTTATATGTAAGTTTCTTTACATGGAACGTTTTTCATATTAAGAAGCTCACATGTAATTGATTTCTTTTAAATGAAAAAACTGTTGATGTCATGATTGTGTCTCTTTCACTCAACCTGTGTTTTAACAAGTTTTCTAAAAATTCATGTTTTTTCTTTCCTATCCATCTGAGAGATGTTTCTTACCTGTAAATGGCAAGTGGTCTCCAAATTCAAGTGAAAATTGACTCAATCATTAGATTCAGTTTGTGCTCCTGGCCAATATAGTTGTTGATGTTTTCTTAGATATAATGCTATTGTGATATCATGATGTTTTTGTCAATTTTAAATGGACATCATTCATTATCAGGTTTGACTGAACTATTGTGACCATTTAGTGTAACTCAATTTATTTGCATGTAAAATTTCTCTTTTTAAGCTTGATTGTAAAATCTAATAGATGTTATTATATAAGTTTATTTACAATATTTTGCCTAAGATTTAGCTCTAAAAAGTTCTTGAAAAGTATTTATTTAAAGGTTCTTGAAAGCTTGTGACACTTGTATCAGTTGTAAAATTTGTAAATCTTGTATATAGTAGTTAATTATTAGTTTTAATGATCATTGTAAATATTAAGACTTGTTGGTTCTAAATATTTGTAACTAGGGCTTTAGGGAAACCTATTTCAAATATCCTTCTTTTGTAGAGGAGATTCCATCATTGGCTAATGGATCCATTAAACCCGACATGAACAACCATTCCAAATGGCTTGGGTTCTACTTTAAGGACCTCAGACCATATTGTTTCCTCTTAGTTGACGAGTAGTCACTTCAGACAAGTAGTTGATGAGTGGTCACTTCTGCCCACTTGTCGTTTCCAAATTTAACATGATTATTCATAAGTAATCAACTATGAAACCACCCCTCATTACCCAAATGTACAATCAAGTTATGGGTGGTGTGTTTAAATTACTATATGAGAAACTTTTTTATTAAATTTATATTCCTTGAATTGTATTTTTATACATACTTCTACTTCATATACTTCATACTGGACAATAGTGGCCTGCTACTTATATTGGACAAATCAACTTAAAACATTCTAAATGCCCATCAAATATTAAACACCTCTTCTTTTTCCTATGCTGATTAACACACTTCTTAACATCTCTTCTTTTTCCTATGTTAATTAACACATTCTTCCTATGTTGATTAACACACTTCTTAACATATCTTCATTATAAATAAAATTTCTATCCCTATTTTAAGTGTTATGAGCCATATTTTGACTAAACAAAACACATTTTTTAACAAAGCATCTACATATCAACAACACTACTATGTTTGAAATAAAAATGATTAAACAACCAAAATCTAATTGGTATCTGCAATAACAACAACATTATTGAAGGGAAGAATTACTAAAGGGAAGAATATTCTCTCCCCATGAATTTACTCATGCATTACTTCCCGTCGCCCATGGAATATGGATTTTATTTATTAAAAGGAAGAATATTCTCTCCCCATGAATTTACTCATGCATAACTTATCTTTGAAAATATCCTCCCTAAGCCTTGTTATAATTTGGATGAGTGAATCTCTTGCAACACTCGGCTCTCCAGTAATCTGAACAAGCTCCTCATTTTCAGAGGCACATTTTGGTAGACCATCTTTGCCAAATATGCGAATATTTGCTCGTGTTTGCCTCCGCATCTCACTAATGATGTTGCAACCTTTACCAAGAAGGCAACCAATGTGCTTTGACGGAACAGATTACTATCAACGCTTGGAACAGAATCTGCAACTTTGATCTTCGAACGCGTCTCTTGTATCAGATTCCTATAACACTTCCAACCATATTACCAGGACACAGTATGCGATACATAGTACTGTCGGCACCAGGCAAAGCTTGCTCTCGACCACTGCCAGAGTTCCGCCTCTTATTTCTATCATTGTTCTCTGCAAACTCATTTTCGTTGCGTGTTCGCTTTCAAGCGGCAGAGTGTAACCGGTCCATGGCAATCCTTACAGATAAGGTCCCCCTATATTAAGGTAAAACGCCTGGGAATGACAGGCAGGCTATTGAGTAAGCCAGGGGAAAAATCTCTCGGTCGTTCAAGTGAAACGAGAAATCACAGCCTCCGAGTATCAATTGAAACAGTTCATCTCAACGGTACTAATTTGCCCCTTTTATATGGCATGCGTTAGGGATTACTAAGGAGGACAACTTGCTCAACCGGTACCGTCGTGTTAACACCGACGTGTGTGG
>ML786273.1:89479-151649 GCA_009831015.1 Picea engelmannii
ATATATATATATATATATATATATATATATATATATATATATATATATATATATATATAGTTTGTTGCATTGCGACAACTGTAAATGTTTATGACAATGGAAAATTATATTGAGAGTTGTTCATCACAATGTGACGTTGGACAATGCTCGTGACATTGAGAAATGGTCGTCCCATTGCGACGTTGGGAAATGTTCGTCAGAATGCGACGTAGGAAAATGTTCATCATAATGCAATATTAGTTATAACGCAATGGAAATGTTCATCATAATGCAATGGAAATGTTAATGACAATGAGATGTATGAAATCATGTTTTAATTTTTAGACAATGATTTATATTTTTCCTAAGGACATTGATAACAAAAGGGAAATGTTCGTCACATTGTGAAGATGGGAAACGTTTGTCACAATACGACATTGGGAAATGGTCGTCACATGGCGAGGTTAAGAAATGTTCGTCACAATGCGACGTAGGGAAATGTTCATCATAACGCAATGTTAGTCATAATGCAATGGAAATGTTCATCATAATGCAATGGAAATGTTAGTCACAATGAGATGTATGGAATCATGTTTTACTTTTTAGACAATGATTTATATTTTTCTTAAGGACATTGATAACAAAAGGGAAATGTTCGCCACATTGTGACGATGGGAAACATTCGTCACAATGCAACATTGGGAAATGGTCGTCACATTGCGACGTTGAGAAATGTTCATCACAATGCGACATAGGGAAATGTTCATCATAATGCAATGTTAGTCACAATGAAATGGAAATGTTCATCAATGCAATGGAAATGTTATTTACAATGAGATGTATAGAATCATGTTTTACTTTTTAGACAATGATTTGTATTTTTCCTAAGGACATTGATAACAAAAGAGAAATGTTCATTACATTGTGACGATGGGAAACATTCGTCACAATGCGACATTGGAAAATGGTCGTCACATTGCAATGTTGGGAAATGTTCATCACAATGTGACGTAGGAAAATGTTCATCATAATGAAATGTTTGGAAACACTTGACATAGTGTATAATCATCTTTTACTTTTGTGATGTTGGGAAAATGGTCGTTATAATGTGGCGTCGATAACTTTTTGTCACATTGCGACGTTCGAAAAAGTTCATCACATGGTGCCATTGGGAAAGGTTTGTCACAATGCGACGTTCGGAAATGTTAGTCACAATGAGATGTATGGAATCATCTTTTAATTTGTATAAAATGATTTATACTTTTCCATAAAATGTATGGTAAAAATACAAATTAGTAAAAAACAATTTCAAATATATAATTTCCATATTATAACACCATGGCAAACCTTTCATACACATAGAAAACTTTACATAATATTATTAAAACTCTAACCACTATTTAAATAAATATAAAACTTCAAACAACCTTTATACACTATTTCATTATCAATATAAATAATTTAATATATCATTAAGAACTTGAAACTTTGAATAATTAAAACATTAAAATATGATTACTAGATTCATAAATCACATCTCCCCATTAAAGCCTACATAATATTATTAATACCCCAACTGAGACATAATCGACAATACATGCTTTACAACTTTATAGAGAAAGTACATGCTTTACAACCTTATATAAAATAGATGCATAATTAGTTTTAATTTATTATTAATAAATTTGAAAAAATAAATCTATATAATATAATAAAAGTGGAGAAATAAAAATTATTTAGACATTAAAAATTTATCTTGGAATTATAATTCTATCTTAATATATTTATTTTTTAAATTATTTTGGTTACTTAATAAATTTAAAAATATTTTAATACATTACACTAATAATTGAACCAATTTCACTATTAATATTTTAATTGAATCAATTGAATTATTAATATTTTAGTTGAACTATTAATGCATTACACTATTAATATATATTAATCAATTGAACCAATTTCAAATTTGAAAAAATAAATCTATATAATATAGTAGAAGTGGGGAAAATAAATATATAGACATTATAAACTTGGAATTATAAATCTATCTTAATTTATTTATTTTTTAAATTATTTTGGTTACTTAATAGATTTAAAAATATATTAATACATTACACTATTAATTGAACCAATTTCACTATTAATATATTAATTGAATTGAATCAATTGAACTATTAATATATTAATTGAACTATTAATACATTAGAGTATTAATATATATTAGTCAGTTGAACCAATTTCAAATTTGAAAAAATAAATCTACATAATATAATAAAAGCGGGGAAAATAAATGTATAGACATTATAAATTTGGAATTATAAATATATCTTAATTTATTTATTTTTAAAATTTTTTTTGGCTACTTAATAAATTTAAAAATATATTAATATATTTAATTGAACCAATTTCACTATTAATATATTAATTGAACCAATTGAATTATTAATACATTACATTATTAATATATTAATCTATTGAACTAATTTCAAATTTGAAAAAATAAATCTATATAATATAATAGAAGTGGGGAAATAAAGTTTACTTAAACATTATAAATTTATCTTGAAATTATAAATCTATCTTAATCTATTTATTTTTAAAATTATTTTAATTACTTAATAAATTTAAAAATATATTTTGACTACTTGATAAATTTAATAAATATATGATTGTTTGATATGGCATAAATCTAAAATGAAAACTCTAAAATAATTATCCTAATTGAAGAGATTAATAAGGTTTATTAAAAATAAATATACGATTGTTTGACATGGATAAACCTAAAATGAAATTCTTAATTATAATCAATTCAATTATTTTTGAAAATTATTACAGCGATAGTGTAAATTTAATAGGGCTTCTCATATATTTAATATGCACATTCACATCTGTGGCATATCGTTGGCTACTCGATAATGAAAGTTGGAAAAGTGAGTTGAGTTGCCGTGCAGAGATTTCAGACGGCTAGGTGGAATCAAATTTGCCAAAGTGAGATGAGTTTCCATGTGGATATTTCAGACCACGTCTAGGGCGGAGTCTAGCGCTCCATACATAACCAAAGATATGATAAAAGTATATGCACAATTATCAGTTGGGGATGCTTAGGATTGAGATCCGACTACATCGTCCCGAATGATTATTATAGCTTCCTATTAACATAGCTGCAATGGTTATTATATAAACAGATCAACTCGAAGCGTTGAAAACCATAATGAATTCAGAAAACAAGACTGCACTATCTCCTTAAGATGATAAATTGAGAGGAACACATAAATACACATCCCAAACAAACCAATTATTGTCGTTCAAATAACCAGTAATCTGAGAGTACGAAACGACATTGACGGATGTGATACAGATCGAGAGGAGTAGAGAGATAACATTGGTGTTTGCGGAAGGGAATCGTATGACATGATATAAATTTATCTCTTGAAGCAGCGTTTCGGTGCCCCGCATGAGATGTGAAATTAATACATCAGAAACCCCCCTGCCCATGAGATGTGAAATTAATACATCAGAAACCAAAACGTGCGTAGCCGCAGGAATACGAAGCGGAAGCAGCCTGCCTCAGGTATACCAGGCGCCTGTCTTCCATAAATTTAAACATGGCGCCTGTAATAAGCCACCTTCATATAAATAAAATAAATAATTTTAAATTACAAAACGTGGTGGCAATCATATACTGTGATTTTTTAACCATGTTTAGTAAAAGTGAAAAAGTAAACATGATGAACGCATGATTTTATAAATGCAAGGGAGTTAGGTCTTGCGATCTTATTCATTGATTTGGATGTAAGATGAAGAATATGTCAATATATTCACTTTCTCGTCATCCGATTAAATTTTGTAATTAAAAGGATGATTAATCCTCTGAGTAAATATAAAAAATTAAATTTAACAAATTTTTCTAATGAAAAGACAAGATGATATTATTATTATTATTATTATTAAATTAATATTTTAAAAAAAAAATAATATTTTATTTCAAAATATATCTCAATACTAAAAACTAAATTTAACAAAAACATTACTAGTAAAACCATAAGCATAAACACGTTCATGGTTCGATAAACAATGTTTATGCTTTTAGTAACATGTTTCGTTGTTCTAGTAAAACCATTAGTAAAACCATAAGCGTAAACATTGTTTATCGTTTCATAAACAATGCTTATGCTTTTAGTATCTTCTCTTGGAATGCAAGACTGAATCATTGGGCCCACCGCAGTCTTAGGAGCCTCCTTCTCCTCATTCGATGTTGAATTATAACCTAAAGGTTGTCCTCGCAACATGTACAACCTCAATCAATTGTGGTTCCACTAGTTCCACTCCCTCCCTGTAGATAAATACATGTCCCCTCTTGAATAATGTAAAATATCCAACATCCTCCAAGGATGATACTGAGAGCAAGTTAACCCTCAGCCGTGGAACAAAGAGAAATGCATCAAGCTCTAGGAATCCTCCATACTTGAATCAGAATCTAACCCTTCGAAATCCACGTACATCTCGTGCCATACTACCTTCACTCTCGACCAGTCAGTCATGACCTGTCTCTGTGATAATAAGTAATGCTCGCCAGATTCTCATGATGTGACAAGAGGCTCCACTATCAACAATCCATCTAAAATCACTGCCAAATCCTCCACTACTCACACTCGATACTAGAGTAACCAAAAAAAGTTCCTTATCAAACTTGGAAGAAAAATCCTCCATGGTTGTTGTAGCAGCTATCTGAGGCCCGTCATGTTCCTTCCTCTTTTTATTATTCTAAGGCCACTAAGAAGAAAGGTGCCCCAACTCGTTACAACAATAAGATATGACTCTACTCAAGTCCCTCCCCAAATTTCCTTTCTTATTTCTCTTTGTAGAAAGAGAAACATCTTCATCATATACATCTGTCTTCTGTCCACTTCTTTGAGATCCTTCCTGGATCTCCTTTTGAGTGAACACATCCCACAGTATGCTCCAATATAGAATATTCGCACAACCCACCACACACTTCACAAAGACTTCCATTTCCTTGGTGAATCCTTTCAAGGCTATCCTCACCAAATCTGAATGTGTTATGACCTCCCCAACAACAACCAACTCGTATTTCACTTGAGATAATTGAGTAAGATAAGAAGACACACTCTCCCCCTTACCCATATTGGTATCATGCATTTTATCCTTCAGTGCATATTCTAGTTTTCATTCATTTCCTCAAATAAATTCTTAAGTGCATCCCACGTCTCTTGGGATGTCTTCTTCTCAGCCAAGTGTGGAATAATTTGGTCCTTTACCACATCCAGAATAATCCTCTGAGCTTTGGCCTCCTTTACCTCATGCAAATCCAAAACAACATAATACTCAGAGCCCAAGCTCCAATACCATGTAGAAATTTAATGACAAAATCAACAAGACTAAATTATGTCACACACTTAGTAACCTAGAGATAATTGCCTTATATGAACTCTGAAATGTTTAAACCCACATTCAGAAGTTACCATGAGCATAAATACACATTGCTAAGAAATTTTGCAGTGGAATAAACATAATGAACAACAACCATTAATCAGATAAACTCAGAAATAGGCAATGCTAGGGAAAACCCCAATGTAGGGAAACCCAATGAGAGATATATATTTTATTATCTTCAAGAAAGATATATCAACAACAACAATACATTTACAGCCAAGAGAAATAACTTACAATACCCAACAGTCACAAAATTTTTCCTTGATTTCTGTTCCCACAAAATCCCTACTATCATACAGATTTTCCCTCTTACAAGACCTCAAAATACGTGGAAAATAAAAGTTGTACGAACAACAACAAAAACTTCCCTCTTCACCAATAAAAAACACTGAAAAAGCTACTTTGATTTTATTGTAGCAAGCTAGCTCAAAATCCGTGCCCTCCCAGCCTGTTGTATGAACTGTACAGATCCGCACAGTACGACCCCTCTAACGGCTGCAAGTTACAACACCCCCACATGGAAATATCTTTTAGGATTAGTGCCCAATCTCTCTTGGGAAATGCACCCTTCTTGCTGCCCTCTTTCCTCTCTCAATCTCTTCTCAAAAATCTAGCTCTAACTCTTCCTCAATGCGTCTTCCACACTACCCAATGCATTCTCTTATAATATGAAATTGGCTCTTCACCTTATGCAACCCTAGATATAATGGCCAATATCTAATCTTTCCTTTACAATATCAAGGGTCATGATTCATTCCCTCCAAAATAAATCACTTTAAAATATTAAAGTATATTTTCACTTTATAACATAAGTGCACTTTATGAGATAAAGTCACTTTAATAGTAGAAAGTTCGCTTTATTAAAAAGTCCCTTATATAAAAGAACCACTTTATCGAAACTTTATAAAAACCCATTACAAAGTCAAGTGTCTAGTAGTGTAGGTACAAGGTAACTTTCACATACAAGACACACATGCGTAGTACCTCCTGAGATAAAAAGCTAACACTTTGAAAGGTTCTTAGCAACACTTGATTCTTTCTGATCCTCTTGAATTTTTTATGTGTGAAGGGAGGAGAGAATACATTAACACAAGTGATCTTTGGAGACCTTTTTCACTTGTGAAATTTTATTTTTGTGCAAGGGTGTAAGTGAAAAAAAAAATTAGTAGTTTATGTTTGAAGTTGTAGTAGGTGGACGTCATGTGGTCCTTTAATCTTCTTTGTTAATAAACACTTAATTTTTTTGCAATCCTTGCTAGATTGGAAAAATAGACTCAGTTTGTGAGAGATGTGGACATGTGGGGTCCTTACCAATATTTTAACTTACTAAGTGTTTGTTTGCAAAAAATGAAACTATCCTAGGTTGTACAATGATACAGAAATTAAGGGTCCAAACAAAGATTTAGCACCCTAGTATGTTTACATTAAAAAAAAATAACTATGAGGTACACATGTTCTTTGGCCTCAGCTAGTTAATTTGTGTGATTTTTTTTAATAAACTAAGAAAATACTAAAGAGAATATGTGCACATTATAGGTTTCTTGTTGCCACTTTAATTTACTTCATATGTTGTTTGTTCTAAGGGAGATGGAAAAAACTAAGACACTTGTTTATGGTTCCCCAAGATCACTCAATAGATTGTGAGCGAAAGAGTGTACTTACAGGTGAATGCTTAGTTTAAATGCTCAAGGAGGCTAGTTTGGTGACCTGGAAAATGACAAAAGTGAAATAAAGAGATCTTGAAACCTAAAAGGGAAGAAATCATAGTAATAACATCGTGGAGTTACTGATATATATTTATTCCTTTTAGCCACTTGGGTGTGCAAGAAAGGAAATTTTAGTGTTAGCCTAGGTTTGATTATCACAACAGTTAATTGTAAGTGTGAGTGGAACATCATAAAATAAATAATATAAACAAAATAAGGAAACACTAGGATGAAATTGAAGAGAAAGAGTAAATGACATGACATATGTTGTACCAAAGGAAATACTTTGAGTACAACACCACGTGAAATTTGGTGAGCAAAGAGGTGTACAAAATCTCTCATTAGATGAGAGATTCAAAACATCAAGCAACAATGGTTATGAAAGTATGGATGAGTTCATGATAAAAGAGGATTCTCAATACTCATGCAAGCAACATGACATTACTTAGACTTATCATATAATTTTTCATGCTAATGGATTCTATTTATAGGCCTCAAACAATCTTGACAAAAATGAGTTTCAATGGGAAATGGTAGGCCACTTGGGTGTGGCTTCCTATGCTTGAGTAGACATAAACCCATTGGTTGTACCCGTCTTCAATTCTTATGGGATCAAGGCCTATTGGTCCTTAAACTAGGAGTAATATTTTATCATATATGCACCAAAAATTTGGTGAAACTACACTTATTTTGGTTCATGTGACTTTCAAGTGAACAATCGCACTAACGTGTGGAGATCCCGCTAAATCGGGTTTCGGTGAGAAACACAAATGGAAAAAGAAAATCACTATGTACATTTTTTTTTTTATGTTGAAGGTGGCATGTTAGTTCCATGAACATATAAATTTGTTTAAATAATTTATGACTCTTCTATTGATCACTTGTATAGCTCTGTGATTGATTTTTAAGTGATAACACTTTTCATCTCAATAGGTCCTTGAAATTGAAATTATGACTACCTTCAAATTCACCATTGCTTACAAGCATAATGATAATATTCTACTTCCACATAGTTAATGCATGGAACAATCAACATTTCCAGTCATTTTCCTCTTACCAGCATAATTCCAATAAAATTCCCTCCTTCTAGCTTCATCCGTAAACAATAATGCCAAAAGTCGTCTCTTCTGTCAGTTTCTAATAGCGGCCCTTGTTGATTAATTACAAGAAGAATAAAATTATAAAAAATCATAATCTCACAGTGTATTCCTTAGTTTCTTATTCCTCACATATTTTACAGATTCAAAATACAAGTCTGTATGCTCAAGATAACCACGTTTTTTGTTTAAAAGAGCATTTCTTCGTGTGAAAAACAACTGGTTTCTCTGTCAGTACTTATTCTTGGTACTTAGTCTTCTTGGAAACTCACCTTTATATTTTTGACCGAGAGAGAAATTCATGTTCTCGGTTTTTTCTCTCTCATAACGAATTCACGTCTCCTAGAATCTACCATACTTAGTCTCATTTCCATATTTCACTTATTCATCTCATCTACCAATCCCCTTTCATTCACTCTACCATAGTTGTATTATTTGGAAATTTCACTCATATCCCCTCTCCTCTCCATACTTAAAATATTTATCCCTCCTCTCCATACTTAGATTAATTTCACTCATTCCCTTTTCTCTCTCCCATCTCTTATACTCCTCTCGCTTATATAATCTCCTCTCTTATAACTCCATCCTTCACTATACTTAGTTTTATTTTCCTCGTCCCCCTCTCTTCCCTCTAGCCCCCACACCCGTCCGACGGATCCTCCTTACTTAGTTTCTTTTTCATATCATCTCTCCTCTCCTTATCCCTTCATACCTCTCTCTCTCCATGCATCATATACATCTCCCATATAAACCCAACAAACAACCCAACAAACAAGGAGATGAATACCAAAAAATGTGTTTCTCTACGAATATGACATTTTCAAAATCAAAATCCATTTTTGAAATCCATTGGTCTTGGATATAGATAAGATCATTATAATATACAAATATTTCACTTTGAAATCCCACTAGGGAGGAGGAATAATGAAGACATGGTAGATTTTAAGTTTGTGGAAATAATGAAAACATTTTGTTTTTGAAGACCTATCTGTAAGTTTTGTGTTCAATGTATTTAATACATGGTTTGCAGTAGCCTTTTCTCTAAATGTTCATTTGACGCTACTTAAGATCATTTCAAATAGGATTTCGACTATGTTTCATATATTATTTTGAAATTTATACTACTTATTAGTCTTTATATTGTCATTTGAAGATTAATGCTTAAATTTCCAATTCATTATTTCTACTTGCACCAATTCTTCGAAGATAAATGAAAAAAATATGTGTTAATTGTGCTTATTGAAATTGTTTAGAGCTTTCATATATTTGATTGGTTATATGTAAGTTTCCTTACATGGAATGTTTTTCATATTAAGAAGCCCATATGTAATTGATTTCTTTTAAATGAAAAAAGAGTTGATGTCATGATTGTGTCTTTTTCACTCAACGTGAAAAATTATTAAACCATGCCCGACTATGTTTCAACAAGTTTTCTAAAAATTCATGTTTTTTTGTTTCCTATCCATTAGAGAGATGTTTCTTACCTGTAGATGAAAAGTGGTCTCCAAATTCAAGTGAAAATTGACTCAATCATTAGATTCAGTTTGTGCTCCTGGCCAGTATAGTTGTTGGTGTTTTCTTAGATATAATGCTATTGTGATATCATCATGTTTTTGTCAATTTTAAATGGACATCATTCATTATCAGGTTTGACTAAACTATTGTGACCATTTAGTGTAACTCAATATAATAGATGTTACTCAATATTGTGACCATTATGAGGCAACTCAATATTTTGCATTATTTTGCCTAAGATTTATCTCTAAAAAGTTCTTGAAAAGTATTTATTTATCAAGGTTCTTGAAATCTTGTGGCTCTTGTATCATTTGTAAAATTTGTAAATCTTGTATATAGTAGTTAATTATTTGTTTTAATGATTGTTCTAAATATTAAGACTTGTTGGTTCTAAATATTTGTAACTAGGGCCCTTAGGAAAACCCGTTTCAAATCTCCTTCTTTTGTAGAGGAGATTCCATCATTGGATAATGGATCCATTAAACCCGTCATGAACAACCATTCCAAACGACTTGGGTTCTACTTTAAGGACCTCAGACCAGGTTGTTTCCTCTTAGTTGACGAGTGGTCACTTCTGCCCACTTAGTTGACAGTTCATTTCCAAATTTAACATGATTATTCATCCGAGTGATCAACTATGAATCCACCCCTCATTACCCAAATGTACAATCAAGTTATGGGTGGTGTATTTAAATTACTATATGAGAAACTTTTTTATTAAATTTATATTCCTTGAATTGTATTTTTATACCAACTTAAAACATTTTAAATGCCCATCAAATATTAAACACCTCTTCTTTTTCCTATGCTGATTAACACACTTCTTAACATCTCTTCTTTTTCCTAAGTTGATTAACACACTTCTTAACATATCTTCATTATAAATAAAATTTATATCCCTATTTTAAGTGTTATGAGTCATATTTTGACTAAGCAAAACAAATTTTTTAACAAAGCATCTACATATCAACAACACTCCTAAAATTGAAATAAAATGATTGAACAACCAAAAAATAATTGGTATCTGCAATAACAACAACATTATTGAAGGGAAGAAGTTTCTTTCCACCCATGGAATCTGGATTTTATTTACTAAAAGGAAGAATACTCTGTCCCCATGAATTTACTCATGCATTAATTCAAGTCACCCATGGAATCTCGATATTATTTACTAAAGGGAAGAATATTCTCTCCCCACGAATTCACTCATGCATAAATTCTCGTCGCATCCTGGAGTGCTCCAAGACTTCTTAATCCAGAAGTTGATCTACCCGCATTTGTTCCCCTTGGAGATGGTATACCATATTGCCTTGTGTCGTAGCTTGATGAAAGAGGAATCGCACTAGGCTTTGATAGATTAGATAAATGAAGCACGGTGCCAGTGTTGCTAGCACCATCCTTATCTTTGAAAATATCCTCCCTAAGCCTTGTTATAATTTGGATGAGTTCATCTCTTGCAACACTCGGCTCTCCAGTAATCTCAACAAGCTCCTCATTTTCAGAGGCACATTTTGGTAGACCATATTTTCCAAATTTGTGAATATTTGCTTGTGTTTGCCTCTGCATCTCACGAATGATGTTGCCACCTTTACCAAGAAGGAATTCAATGTGATTTTGATAAAATGAGAAGCAAAGAATATAGAGAAAGAGCAAAGAAGAAATAGTATTCGGTATATTAGGTATATGAGGAAAAGAGTATGTTGAGAGAAGGATAAAGAGCTAAGATAAATAGGCTCAAGCAAATCAAGAACATCAAGAAACAATAGTACAACTCACCAGGACAGTTGGTAGTGTACAGTCAGAATGTTGAGGTTACATTATATTTAACACTCCCTCTTAAACTCAATAGTTACAAACATCAGCATTGATGATGCCCAAGTGTTGTCTCTGAAAATAAAAAATGGATTTTCCCAGTGGGTTTGTGAGGATATCTGTGAGCTGATCTCGAGAGCCACATAATTGAAGTGAAATATCACCATTATTGACTAGCTCGCGGATGAAGTGAAAGCGTGTGTCAATGTGTTTTCTTTTCTTGTGAAACACATGATTTTTGGATAGAGAAATTGCTGAGGTGTTGTCACAGAAGATAGGAGTTGGATCCTTTTTTGTATGTGACATATATTTCAATATTCCTCTTAACCACACAGCTTGATAGGAAGCTGAGGTAGCAGCGACATACTCTACCTCTACAGAAGATATTGATACAATTGGCTGCTTCTTTGATGCCCATGAAATCAGGTTCATGCCCAAGTGAAAAACATGTCCTCAGGTGCTTTTCCTGTCATCTAGGTTGCCTGGAAAATCATTGTCTGTGTAACTAGAGAGATGATTATCATCAGATTGAGTGTACCATAAGCCAAAATTGAGATTTCCTGCAACATATCTCAGAATCTGTTTCTCCGTCTTCCAGTGAGAATCTTTGGGGGATTCCATGAATCTAGAAACAAGGTTGGCTGCATACATAATATCAGGCCTAGTTGTTGTAAGATACAACAAACTGCATACTAAAATTTTGTACAGGGTAGGGTCCACTGTAGGGCCTTCATCTTTCTTGCTCACTTTTGTGCCTAGGGGTATAGGGGTTTCTGCGGGATTGCATTCTTCCATGAGAAATCTTTTGATGATGTCTGATGCATACATTTTTTGACAGACAAAAATTCCTTTGGTTGATTGATCAACCTCAATCCCCAAAAAATATTTCATTATGCCAAGATCTGTCATCTCAAACTCAGATTGCATGGCATGTTTAAAATTGGTTAACTCAAGATTTCCAGTATATATCATGTCATCAACATATAAACATACAATCAAAAAAAAATTGTGTTGATCTATTTTGGTGTAAAGAGTTGGATCATTTTGGCTTCTGCTAAAACCACTTTTGATCAGGTAAGTGTCAATTCTGTTGTACCAAGCTCTTGGAGCTTTCTTTAATCCATACAAGGATTTCTTCAACCGATGTACTTTGGCTTACTGATCTTGGACTTCAAATCCAGGTGGTTGATCGACATAAAATTCTTCTTCTAAAAAACCATTCAAGAAAGCTGACTTGACATCCATCTGTTATACTTGCCATTTGTGTTGGGCTATTATGGCGAATAGAGTCCTTACAATGTCTAATATTGCTACTGGAGAAAAAGTTTCACCATAATCAATACCTGGTTGTTGTGAGAATCCTTTGGCAACAAGTCTTGCCTTGTGTTTTTCAGTCTTCCCTTTTTCATTGTGTTTAGTTTTGTAAACCCACTTGACACCAATACTCTTCTTGTGTCTGGGAAAATCAAGAAGATCCCATGTCTTGTTCTTCTCAATGGAGTCAATCTCTTGGTTCATGGCTTGAACCCAATGTGGCTCCTTAGCGGATTCTTTAAAAGATGTAGGTTGACATGACATTAAGGAAAAAAAATTGTGTTGTTTAATGTCATCCAACTACTGATGGATTTATCTCAAACTTCAAGTTCTATAATTTCGAAGTTCAGAGGATGAGTCTCCTCTTGAATTTGAGTTATTTTGAGAATTTTCAGGTTGTCCTTGTACCTACAGTCTTGGAAGAGCAGCTTGAGGTATTGTCTGTCCTGAATTTTTTGTGTTTTCAACACTGGGCAGCAATGGATTTTGACTGTCTATTTGTTGATTTTCAGATTCGTTCCAGAGTTGATTTTCTAGAAATTTTACATCTCTACTGAGAATTAGTTTCTTTGAGATTGGATTGTAAAGCCTGTAAGATTTAGGTGTTTCATTGTATCCAATAAAGATGCACTTCTCATTTGTATCATCAAGTTTCTTTATTAATTCAGAAGGGATGTGAATGTATGCTATGCATCTGAATTTCCTTAGATGAGCAACCATTAGATTTTTCCCACTCCATGCTTCTTGAGGGACTTTCATCTTTAGATTGGTGGTTGGAGATTTATTCAAGAGATAAGCTGAGCATGCTATTGCTTCAGCCAAAAAAGTATTTGACAAATATTTCTCTTTGAGTAGGCTTCTTTCCATGTTCATTATTGTCTGGTTTTTCCTTTCAGCCACTCCATTCTGTTGTGGAGTATACCTGGTTGTAGTTTGCATGATAATTCCTTGTGATTTGCAGAAATTTGAAAATTTGTTGGAGTTGTATTCTCTTGCTCCATCTTACCTGAGAGCTTTTATATATTTTCCACTCTATTTTTCAGATTTTGCTTTGAATTCTTTGAATTTTGCAAAAGTTTCAGACTTGTGTCTGAGAAAATAGATCCAGATTTTTCTGCTAAAGTCATCAATAAACGTTAGAAAATAAAAGCTACCACCTATTGACCATGCTTGCATTGGTCCACATAGGTTAGTGTGAACAAGTTCAAGATGTTGTTTGGCTTGAGTGGAGGACTGTGGAAAACTAGTTCTCTTATGTTTTCCAAGTATGCAAGACTCACATGGGGAATTTTTCTCTTTGAAGATAGGGAGACCTTTGACCATGGAGTGATTCTGTATAGGAATTAGACTCTGAAAGGGTAGATGTACAAATCTTGTATGCCAAACCATAGTTTCATTGGGGGTGGATGCACTTTGTGCATATGTTTGGATCAGATTTGCAGTTCTGAGGGTCAGGGGAAACATCCTATTCTGAGTCATGTGGATTTCAGAAATCAATTTTCTGCTGGGGGTTTTATCGTATATCCTACAAGATGCTCCATCAAGAATTACCTTATAGCCATGTTCAATGAGTTGTCCTACACTTAGCAGATTATGTTTCAGATCTGGAACATGATAAACATTGTTTATGTCTTTCTTTACATTTTGTTTAGTAAGAATAGGTACAGTTCCTTTTCCTTAAACTTTGAATAAGGAATCATTTCCAAGTGTAACATCAGATGAGATTGAAGAATCAATGCATGAACGTAAATATTTGTTACGTGTCATGTGATTGTTGCATCCACTGTCCAACAACCAGAGATCTTTAGGTTGTTCTTCAGTCTTGTGGCATGAGAGAAACATACCTTCTGGGGTTTCTCCTGTATGATTTGAGACATGTGCTCTACCTGAGAGTTGATCTGCTTGCTTCTTCCTACATTCAGATTCATAGTGCCCATACTTTTTGTAGTAATATCATTGTATGCTTGATTTGTCATTTGATCTTCTCCCTCTGCCTCTTTGAGTCTGGTAATTCTAATTTGGGTGCTGGTGTCTGTGACCTTGGAAATTTTTATTCTAGTTATGTTGTCTGTTACCTCCACTTGAGTGTTGGGTACTTGTAATGGTCCCTCATCCTTGGTGACCTATGGCTCTTCCTCTTTCTCTCCCTTTGCCAAAGGAGAATTGAGTTTTGAAGGCATTAGCGATTGACTCATCTGTGAGATGCAATCTGGTCTCATGTGTCAACAGGGAACCACTTAGTTCATCTGTTGAAAAATGTGACAAATCCTTGGATTCAAGGATTGTTGTAACAACCATTTAGAATTTCTTTGGTAAACTTCTGAGGACTTTCTCAACAATGCATTGATCAGGGATGGCTTCAGTAGTCAATCTGATCTGGTTCACGATTCCCATGACTTTGGTCATAAACTGATCCACATTTTCAGACTCTGTCATTCTTAAAGTCTCGAATTGCATCCTCAAGGTCTGCAGTTTGATTGTTTTGACCCTGTCATTTCCTTGGTAGGATGATTTAAGGATGTCCCAGGCCTGTTTTGAAGTAAAAATGCCTTTGATTTTTGAGAAAGTCGAGTCATCCAGTGAATTTTGAATCCAGAATTTGGCTTTATTCTCTCTGTTCCTCTATGTTGCCTGATTTGTTCTCTGTTGGTTTGTCCTGGCAGAAAGGTCTACTGGATCTGGCTCCACATATCCAAGATCCACTGGATCCTAGAACTCTTGTGCTTGCAAGAAGGATCTCATTCAAAGATACCAAAAATCATAATTCTTTCCAAGAAGAATGGAACCTTGAGTTGGTCCTAAATTGCTAGATGTGGCCATCTTTAAAGAATTTAACAAAACAAAAGAAAGAAAATTGTTAGAAAATTTATTGTTTACATGTTTCCTGCGCATAAAACCAACTCTTCTAATTTATTGCAGTGACTTCAGACCGAAAAATGTGGTGTAAACCACTTCTTTGACTTCGATCAAGCTTGATCTGACTATCAGAGTGAAAGATCTACTGATTCAGGGCTCTGAGCTATGTTCTTTAACAACTCTAATACTACAACAACTGTAGCCCCTTTAATGGCAGAATAGGGATTTTTGAGTTTACTCGAGATCCAAATAAAGTTTAGCTTCTCATATGACTGTGGGCAGAAAAAACGAGGTGCTACGGGATTTCACGTTTTGAGACTTCGCGTTTCGACTCTGAAGGTAGCAGTTCCTTCGAATAGCCGAAATGTGAAATTTCTTCAAGGATCAATGATCCTCGTTGATTTGAGATCAACGACCACAATTTATTTGGAATATCGTGATCAATGATCTACGATCCTCCACAATCGGAGATTTAATGGTCCAGATCTACTCTCAATCAACGACTCAGATTATTTTAGAATTTTGCATATCGCGAGTTCACGAGACTCTCGCCTTTGATTTCTCGGTAGCCAAAATCGTGATGGCGCTTGCATCGATAGTCCAGATCCTCCTATGATCTGACAGTCCAGATCCTTTCAGGATTTCACGAATCGATATTTCACGAATCTTGAACTCTCATCACGATGTTCTCCAAACCCTGAACTCCGGAATGTCAAAATTTTAATGGCACTTGGATTTGCTACCACCTGTACTCTGAGATGGATGGTCCTGATTCTCTCGTCAAATATTCTTTCCCCAGTCTTCACCTTTGTTCTCCCGGTGCCAAAAAAAACATTGATGGCTTCCAGATCTTCGCCACCTATCACTCAAGATCCAACGGTTGGAGTGATTTTGTGAATTCAGGATTTCGCATATCGGGGTATGGAGTGCAGTCTCCTCTGCTCATCCAACTCCCGATTCCTGATTTCGCGATAGCGTTAGATCAATGCCTCATGATATTTCTCGATCTAACGGTTCAGATCGAGTCATGATTTTGCAATTCAGGAATTCTCACTGCAGTGTTCTCTGACCTTTATTCCCTGCGAGTTAACGAAATGCCGAGATCTCGCCATGTGTCCTCCTTGATGGATGGTCCCAATGATTTCGGGATTTCATGACTTCGCAAGTCGGATTTTCTCCTGTGTGCTCCATAGGACTAAACCTCATGCACTTTCTCCCAGATCTGACGACTATCGATCCTCTGCGCTAAATCTGACGGCTAAAAATATTTTTCCTTTTATGCAGGCTCCTCATCCTTTCTAAACTCGATTAACGCCTCAGATCTATTAGTAGGACCAATCTTACGACTACATCTTCTTGTCCTTTGTTGCTTTAGCATGTTCTTTGCTGCTTCTGCAAAGAGTTTCTTCTGAAGAAGTAAATTCGTGAATCTTTCATGAATTGGAAAGAATTTCACAAATTCTTTAAAGAACTCACGTATCTTTAATTGTTTCTTCCCTCTGCAACTCTTCTTCATGAATCTTTCACAAATATTTAAATGCTTACAATTTTTTATTGTTTCTTCCTTCTGCAGTTTTGACTCCTCAATCTTTTGAGTGTATTACGCTCTGCTTCCTCGTGTTTTCTTTCTACAACGATCTTTTGAGTGGATGAGGGACTATGGATTTCTCTCCAAGATTTGTGAATAATATCGCATCCTATGCTCTCGTTCACAGTGTAAGCTCTACACTTCTTAGGATCATGTTGCTCTCCAGACTGTGTGAAGAGGCTTACGTCTGAAGCTCTGATACCATGATAAAATGAGAAGTAGAGAATACAGAGAAAGACCAGAGAAGAAATAATATTCGGTATATTAGGTATATGAGGAAAAGAATATGTTGTGAGAAGGGGAAAGAGCTGAGTGAAATAGGCTCAAGCAAATCAAGAACATCAAGAGACGATAGTACAACTAGCCAGGACAGCTGGCAGTGTACAGTCAGAATGTTAAGGTTACATTATATTTAACAACTTTGATGGATAAGGTCCCCCTATCTTAAGGTAAAATGCCTGGGAATGATAGTCAGGCTATTGAATAAGCCAGGAGAAAAAGATCTTGGTCCTCCTAGTCCTAATAAATGGGAGGCATAACCAAGAATTAGAGCACGTAAATTGTGATGAGAAAACAGTGAATCTCCTTGTGGAAGATAATTTTCTGGAGGAAATGCAGGCACACTAGAAGGAACGAGTGAACGTTGGTTTGTGGCAGGTGAGCTAAAGATTACTATCAACGCTTGGAAAAGAATCTGCAACTTTGATCTTCGAACACGTCTCTTGTATCCGATATTTTATTACTTTACCTCGCTTTCCTATAACACTTCTAGGACATAGTATGTGATACACAGTACTGTCGGCACCAGGAAAAGCTTACTCTCGACCATTGCCTCCAAGTATCAATTGAAATAGTTCAACTCAATGGTTCTAATTTGCCCCTTTTATATGGCATGCATTAGGGCTTACTAAGGAGGACAACTTGCTCAACTGGTACCGTCGTGTTAACACCAACGTGTGTGGGTCAGGGTTTGGGGTTTTATTAAGGTAGGGAGGAGTAAGGTGGTTTAGTGACTAGGGGTTTACTATGTGTGAGAGGGGTTAGGTGTTACAAACCGAAAGGCATATTGATTTTATACATTATTGTAATACATAAATAGTCCTTACAAAAGGAAATATGCATCTACAATATGATATGGTATTATTATTTATTTAATTAATGTGAATTGAATTATGAATTTATTAAATATTAATAAAGATGAAAAATAAATCAGACTAAAGTTCAAAGTATTAAAATAGATTAAAATCTCCATGGAAAAAATTTAAAAAGATTAAAATTAAAATAGATTAAAATAAAGTATTAAAAAGATTAAGATTAAAATATATCTATGTTATTTTTTAAAGTAAAAAATCTATATTAATATTCATAGTCTCGATAGTCTAGAAATCATAAGTTCTTAGATCTCAAAGACCATGACGGTTTTTTAGTTTTACTAGGAAAAAAGCCATGGCCGAGAGGGGAAACCATGTATACCATGTATTTCACTGTTATACTTAGAAACTGAAAGATTAAATCAAAATGTCTAGTATGGATATGGCCATATTTAGAAACTATAAAAACATAGACAAAAACTGAATTAACCATAAGGAAATGTTCTAGAAATTCTTTGGAACCCGAGGTTCCATAGTAGAGGACTTTCTAGGACCAACACCATCTTCAGAAATACCACCATGAGGACCAGTAGGTGCAACTTGAGAACCAATAGTCGTAGCCCTAGGACGAGCAATGGGTGATTGGAAGATGCCTTTGTGTTTGCAAGCCAACCAAGTGTTGACTTTGGACATGTATTCCATCTGTATCTTCGGCATATCCATTTGACCTTTGAGCAAACAAAAATATTTGTCTTTTGGCAGCATGTCGAGAGCTACCATCGTCTTGACATGCTAGTAGAGTTCAAGGATGTGAAATAACTTTGAGTTTTGGGTCTTGGTGCATTGCATATCTGGGATCACCCATCCCACTTGTAAGTTAACCTCTTAGTCTTCTTTAAATTCATGAACAAGGCAAACCTCATCTTGTAGGGCCGACATGGAAACTTTGTCTTCCTTAGGCACATGGGTTTCATAGTAACCAACAATGTCTATTGTTTCCCTTGCTGCATGAGATGGCCCCGCCCTAGAAGTTCCAGTATTCAAATGGCAAGGCTTACAACTATGAGGAGACATTAGAATGAAGGACAAAGTAGAGGGATTTATAGGCCTACAGGTAGGGGGAATATGAACAAGGGGAAACGTAAGCATAATTTCCATATTATTGTGAGAGATGCAATTGAATATCAAAGGCTTCTCTATGTTCCTAATGAACTTATCAATAGTCGCGTCAACCTCAAGGCATATGTTGATGGGTTCTCTCATGGATATGAGTTCCTCAAGGTGCAGACTATCAGTCATGATGATACTTGACATCATATATCGCAATGGAGAAGTTATTGACTTTATTCTCATATTAATGGGAAACATGTTGAGAGACAGAGTGATCTCCTTCTCCCTCATGTGAAGAGTCCGTAGTTTCATGGCTAGCATAGACACATTCAATTCCATAATGGCATTGGGTACTTTCAAGTCTGGAATCTGCTGAGGACCATAGAAGGGAGAGCTCGGGGATGGTGGTGGAGGTGACCTTCCATGGCTAGGATTCCACAGGTGGACTTCCCCTGTACTTGAAACATGAACCACATGATCCCCCACTGACTTCTCTCTCTTTCTCTCTCTCTCTCTCTTTCACACACACACACACACACATGACCCCCCTTAAAATCTCTTTCTTTGTCTCTCCCCACCCCCCCTCTCTGTCTTCCTCTCTCCCCCCCTCCAATTGTATTTCTTTCTCTCTCTCTACCCCCCCCCACTCTGTCTTCCTCTCTTTCACTCTCACACTCTCATACACTCTCTCTCTACCCCCCTTTTATGTATTCCTCTCTCTCCCTCTCAGACTCTCACACACTATAGCAAGTTTGGTACATCGCAAGGCAAGAAATAGACACTACCTAGACCTAGACCTAGACCTAGACATGGCTTAGATGTTGATAGTCTTGTGATCTGTTTAAACATGTAAATTGAAATGTGAAACATTGGTATGTGGATACTAGTTCAAAATTATGTTGTAAATGTATAATAGATGCAAGGCATCATGTGAATAAACACACATTTATTAATTGAACATTAATACAGATAATTATTCTCATATGAAATTTGTAATGTATATGCATGGATATGAGCTATGTGATATCCAAATGGCTATAGGGTTGAGATGACCAAGGAATGTCATGGCAAGCCAAGGCAAGGCAAGGAATGGAAAGGTATATCAAGGTAAGGCATGCCATGCTAAGGAAAGGCAATGCATGGAAAGGAATGGCATGGCATGACATGGAAAGGCAAGGCCCATGCAAGGTTTTCATGGCATGACATGGCAAGGAAAGGCATGTAAAGGCATGGGATGAGATGGCATGGCATGGAAATAAAAGGAAAGGAATGGTAAGGAATTGCATGACATGGCATGGCATGGAAATCCAAGGAAAGGCAAGGCATGGCATAGCAAGGAAAGGAAAGAAAATGCATGGAAAGTCAAGGAATGGAAAGGAATGGCATGAAAAGGAAAGGCATTCCATGTCGTGGCATGGCATGGAAAGTGAAGGAAAGGCAAGGCATGGCATGGCATGTCTTGGCATGGAAAGGCATGGCTTGGCATGTAAAGGCATGGCATGGAAATTCAAGGAAAGGTGTGGTATGGCATGATATGGAAAGGCAAGGCAAGGGAAAGTAAGGAACACAAGACAAGGCAAAGGAAAGGAAAGGTTATAAAAGAAAGGAAAGAAAATTCGAGGCAATGGAAGGCAAGAGAAGAAAAGGAAAGGAAAGTAAAGGCTAGGCGTTGATCACATATTTTGTTATGGACACCCCATCCTCTTGGCATCTTGCACATTCATCCATGGATTTGGCTACCTTGAAATTCACACATGTGGAGTGGTTGCATGCATGAAAATCTTAGAGGGTACATGATCTACCCAAGAAGGCGATCTATAGGAGAAGGTGACCACGGAAGCCATAGCTCGGCTTCTGACCAAAAACTCTCATCAGGGGTACACCATTAGTTTGGGTGACCAAGCAAATGGGGATCTAGACCAGGGTGATCTGAGAGTGACCAAGAGGTTTTGGAGATCTTAGAGTGACCTCCAGGTATTAGTGGGAGAAGTCGAGTGCAGCCATGGAAGAGGGAACACTCACTTCATTCCCAAAAACAAGAAACTTTCAAGGGCGCAAACCCCAGTTGGTGCGCCCTCCCTTCTGGCTTTGAAAACTCGAAGGAAATGATTTTTCCCTGAGAGAGTGGCTAGATAATGAGATAAGCTTGCTATCAGAGGTGGAAGCATGGAAAACATAGTCACCTGGAGGAAACCATGAAGGAAGGCACACTGGTTATTCTTCAGAAACCCTAAAAATGAAATTGTCGTGAATGTAAAATGAAAACTCAGAAATGAAAACAACCAAGACACATAGCTTCAGAAGAAAAGGTAATAATGCTTTATTTTAGTCCCGATTAACCTTATATACCAAGGGAACCATTTATTTTACATATATTTAATTCATCATCAAAAGGTGAAGAAGTGGTGTGCCTAGGTGATTGACTTGTGTGCCCTAGGTGGGTGTTCCCCTAGGTGGCCTCCTTGCCCCAATTCCTCTTTGTTTAGATCTAGAAGTGTCCCAACTTCCATGAGAAGATGCGAAAACTTGTTGTGCAATAAATCAATTGTGATCCACTTTGCCTGTACTGGATTTTGGACTTGATGGGCTACCAGATATGAAGTGTAAGTTTGGTGTCTTGTAGAACAACTTCGAGTGTCCAGTATAGTGTCTTTGGCCAATGGGAGTTGGAAATCAGGAATGTTGTCCACTGGATTTGTGATGGTGACTGGTTCTTCCAAGAGGGAAGGCTCAAAAAACTTTAAATGATTTACATTAATGACATTGTGGATTCCAAGTTGTGGTGGCAGATCCAACCTATATGCATTTTCTCCAATCTTGTCGAGTATTGTATATAGACCATATTTGATTGGAAGAAGCTTATGATGGTGGCCTATGAAGTGATTATTATCCAAGTGTAATTAGACTTGATCCCTTGGTTGAAAGTCCATGAAGGTTCTTTTTTTTTCATGGCACTGCTTGGCATGATCTTGGGCTGCTTTGAGTGCTGATGTGACTGCACTGTGGCGTTGTGCAATTTGTTTGAGAAATTGTTGAGATGACAGTTGTTCCTACTCTTGTTGGAAGGTACCTTGAGGAGACCAAGTGAGTGGAAGCTCGGTTGGATATGTTGGTTGGAAGCCCAAGCAGACTTGAAAAGGTGAAAAGCCTGTAGAAGAATGTGTTGCCTTTTTGTAGCTATGCTAGAGAATGTGTAAGTAATTGTCCCATTGTTTGCTATGCCCAAAGTGAGTTCGGAGAGTATGCACCAAGATTCTATTGACAACCTCTGTTTGGCCATCCATTTGAGGATGGAATGCAGTAGAAAACTTGAGGTGGCACCCCAATAGCGCCCACATGGTCTTCCAAAATGTACCGAGGAAGCGAGAAGCTCTGTCTGAGATGATACTGCTTGGGAGGCCAAAATGGGGCCAGACATGATGGAAATAGAGTTCCATTGTTTGAGTTGTTGTAGAAGTCTTTGTGCATGGGATAAAAGGTGCCATTTTGCTGAACGACATACCACTACCCAGATTGCATCATGTTCCTTTTGGGTTTCTTGAATTCCACTTAGGAAGTCCATTGAGATTGACTCCCAAGGCTGAGAAGGAAGCGACAATGATTGATACAATCCATGCTTTTGGTTGGATGGCTTGGATTGTGAGCATAAGGCACAAGCTCTGATAAAATTTTCAACTTGAGGCTGCATGGAAGGCCAATGAAAATGGATCTACATATATTGGGTGGTCTTTGTGGTCCCCAACTTGCCTCCATAGGATGAATCATGCACTTCCCTGATGAGCAAGAGGGGGTCTTCTGAGTGTGGAACGCATAACAAATTCATTTTATATAGCCACCCATACTGAATAGTGTAGTCTAGGAAATGGGTTTTATTGATCATTGTGTGGATTTAAAAAGATTCCAAAATCTCTCGAAAGTCATTGTGAGTAGCATATTGATATTTCCATGTGTCATAAGTAGCACAACACACTTCTAGAATGGAAAGAAATAGAGTGGGAGGTCGACTTAGAAAATAAACCATTTTATTAGAAGTGCCTTTCTTGTATTTGATGACTAAGTGAAATTGTTGAATGTAGGAGGCCCATTTAAGGTGCCTTTGCTCCTGAATATTCAATTGAGAGTTAATGAAAATCAAAGGGTGGTGGTCGGTATGCAAAATGGTTTCTTTACCCAATAGATAATGCCTCCATTGTTTGAGTGCTTGCACCAGACTATAAAATTCCTTATCATAGGTGCTATAATTTTTCTTTTCCTCGGACAGGGTTTCAGAGTGGTAAGCAATGGGGTGTCCACCCTGTTTAAGTATGGCACCAATAGCATATTGTGAGTCGTCAGAATCAATATCAAAGGGTTGGGAGAGGTCTAGCAGATGTAAAACAGGGGATGAGTAGAGGACATCTTTGAGCTGAGAAAAGTGAGTATTTTCTTCTTTGGTCCAGATGAATGTAGAAGAAGTATTTGAGAGCTAATGCAAAGGTCAAGCAAGATTTGAAAAAGAGGGAATGAACTTACGATAGAAATTGATGCCACCCAAAAATATTTTCAACTCCATAGCTGAAGAAGGTAGAGACCATTGTTTCAATTCTTCGATGCGAGCTAGATCTGGTTGAATACCCTTTGAGTTGACCACAAAGTCGAGATAGGGGACTTAAGTTTGACCAAAATATTATTTCTTCTCTTTGAATTGCAACTTGTGTTCTTGGAGAATTTGGAGAACTTGTCGGACATGTTGCATGTGAGTGTCCCATGTCCGACTAAAGATGAGAATGCCATCTATGTAGATGACCACAAATCGACCCAAATGTGCTCTGAAGATGTCATTGATGAGATTCATGAAAGTGGCTGGGGCGTTGGTGAGACTGAAAGGCATGACTTTCCACTCAAAAATACCAAATTTGGTCTTGAACGTTGTTTTCCAAACATCATCTGGGTTCATTCGAACTTGATGGTAGCCGACTTTCAAATCCAGTTTAGTAAACCACTTAGCTCCTTGGAGAGTGTCAAATAGTTCCTCAATCCAGGGAAGGGGGTAACGATTTTTTATTGTGGCTTTGTTCAAGGATCGGTAATTAGTGACAAGGCACATTTATGAGGTATCTCATTTAGGGATGACAAAGGCGGCATAAACACAAGGAGAAGATGAAGGTTAGATGTGGATAGAGTTGATGAGGTCGGTCAACTATCTTTCCATTTCCTCTGTTTCTATTGGGGCCAACCGGTAAGTAGGGGTGTTAGGTAAGGAAGATCCGGGTATGAGATGAATGGAATGGTCAATGTGGCAGGAGGGGGGAAGTCCCTCCAGAGTTTGAAATACCTCTTCGAATTCGCAGAGGAGGGGAGTCATAGTTTTACGAACAAGGTGCGTTGTATTGTTTGGTTTTATTGGGTGCACCAAATAGAGAGAGACACATTGGTTTAAGTGTGCATGTGGGATTTTCTCTTTGGTAGAAGGGGGTTTGGGTTTTTCTTCAGTTAAGATATAAGTGTGGCCTTCTTTGGTAATTTTGTGCTGGCAGGATTTGGCTAGATAGATAGCATTTCTTTGGGTTTGGTATGGGATACCGAGAATAAAATATGCACAACCCAAGGGGGAGACATCATAGAGGATAGTATCTTTGAATTGGCCTATGGCGAAAGTGACCAGACAACTCTTGGAAGCTAGGAGGTGAGGGCCATCCTTTTGGACCCATCCAGGTTGATAGATTTGCGGATGTGGAGTGGTGACAAGAGTAAGGCAGTTGACAAGGGCTTGAGACACCAAATTTTTCTACCTTCCATTGTCCATAATCAGTAAAGCCAAGGCGTTTTTGATTTGGCAGTTATGGGTGAAGAGGGGTTGGGTGGATGGGTTTGAATCTTCCTGGGTCATTAGAATCAATGAGGGATCTACTTGTGTGGGATTTTCTAGAGGAACTTCTTCAGTATCTTCTACTTGGGAAGGCGCAATAAGGTCATTGAGTAGAGTTTTGTTGGTTTTTAGATTTTCAAGGATTCGACAATCCGATGAATTGTGTGAAGTAGTTTTGTGGAATGAGCACTAGGGTGTCCTTGTAGTTGTATTGGGTGTGGGTTTTTGAGTCTGAGGAGGTGGAAATCGGGATGAGGGATGGGAGATGGATGGTTTAGAGTTAGGGGGTTGGTGTAAGGGAGGGAATGAGGAATACGACCTCTAGGAGTGACTTTCCTTTCTGTAGCCAAAGATCTCTGAAATGTTTTATCTAAAGTTGGATTTTCAAATAGCTCTACTTCTTGAACGAATTGAATTAATAAACTAGCCACACATTTTAATATGAGTACCTCTTTTGGATATGTAACATGAAGTAAGAGGCACATATTGCAAAAGAAGTCTGTGTAGCCTTGCACTCCTTGTGAATGGAGTTGTCGAATTTGGTTCCATTTGATCCATAAGGATTGCGCATACTCAGGTGGATAGAAGTAATTTCTCAAAGCTTCGGATAGTCGAGCCCAAGTTTTGATGGGTTGTGAAGTAGAGGAGTATGGAGCATCCCAAATATCTATCACAAATGTGTGTTGGCATGTTTTACAGGCAGTGTATGCTTTTCATTGATGGAAAGAATAGTAGCAATGATGGCATGTGTACAGGCAAGTACAACAGAGATGATGGCTTGAGTACAGGTATAATGTTCCAGGCGGGCACCGGAAGCATTTTGGGAAGACGTAGTAGAACAAGCTCGATAAGATCATCGAGTGATAGTGCAGAGGATTGTTGGCATGTTTAACAGGCAGAGTATTATTGTCATTGATGGCAAGATCAAACTATGCATCGATGGAAAAACAAGAACAAAGTAAGCTCAGGAGGAATTAGCGCAGAGTTGAGTAGTGTGAAGGTGTTCTTGTTCATTTGATGGAAAACAAGCAGGCAAGGAAGACCAACAGTGCAATGACGATCGAATGGAAAGATCAAAGTGTTGGTCAAACTCCATTTTAGAGTTTCCATTACTGGGTTTTTGGATACCAGGAGTTGGAGATGTCAAGGACTCTCACAATAGGAGTCCCGAAGCGGTGAAATGAAAAATGCTGAAATATGTTGGTCCGACTCCATTTTGGAGTATTGGATACTGGGATTTCGGATACCGGGATATGGAGATGTCAAGGACTCTCATCATCAAGAGTCCCAAAGTGCCGAAGTGTGAAAAGCCAAAAAGATGACTTAACTCCATTTCGGAGTATTGGATACTGGGAGATGGAGATGTCAAGGACTCTCATCATCAGGAGTCTCGAAGTGCCGAAGTGAAAAAAGCCGAAAAGATGACCTGACTCCATTTGAGAGATTTGAAAATTGGGACCTAAAGGTGTCGAGAACTGTCACCACAAGAATGTTGAAATTGCGAAACCCGAAGTCACGAAATGTCAGAGATTAAATATCGGAGTCCTGGACACCGAAAGTTGAAGTGTCAAAACACTTCACCACAAGAGTCCCGAAATCGCGAAACCTGAAGTCGCGAAATGTCATAGATTAAATATTGGAGTCCTCGACACCTGGAGTTGAAGTGTCAAAACAATTCACCACGGGAATCCAAAAATTGTGAAACCCGAAGTCGCGAAATGCCCCAGATTAAATATTGGAGTCCCACACACTGGGAGTTGAAGTGTCAAAACACTTCACCACAGGAATCCCAAAATCGCAAAACCCAAATTCACGAAATTTCATAGATTAAATATCAAAGTCCCGGACATCGGGATTTGAAGTGTCGAAACAATTCACCACAGGAGTGCTGAAATGCTGAAATCGTGAAATGCGAAACACCGAAATCATGAAATAGGCACATAAACGAAGAGTTTCACAAATCGAGAAATAACTCCATTTTTGAGTTTCGGGGATTGCGACTTGGAGAGTCGAGATGCCTCACAACAGGAATTTGTGACATGTGAATTATTGAAATGCTGAAATGTCGAAACGCGAAATTGTGAAATGCAGTTTTGAATAAGGCTGTGGTCACAGCAAATGGTCACATCTGTGGATGACGGAGGAAACAAATAGTGCAACCAATCTCCATTTCAGGGATCGCGATTGGGAGTGTCGAGACACTTGATCACACAAATGCTGAATTGTCGAATGCCAAAATGTCGAAATGGTGAAATGTCTATGTAGCCAATGGTGACCGTCGGTGGTCATGTAAGTGCAAGGAGCTAGCATAGTTGGGCTCGATTTCAAGGTTCGCACTGTAACTACTAGAAATCACTGATGGTATCTACCAAAGGACTCGAAGAGACTTCTGTGTGATCGCTAGAGAATATGAATAGGCTTGAGGCATCTTCTAGTGGAAAAGACTATTCTTAGAGGCGATTGACAGATGGAAGAAAATTAAATCTTGTAACTGAAACAAAAAGGATAAGCTTGACTATGCCAGAGAAGACAAAGAGTCTCAACTACCAGAGAGGCTGAAGAATCTCAACATAACACCCAGTGATGCTGGACACGTGGGTTGATTTGCCAGAGAAGTTGAAGAGTTGTGATCATGATCAGACAGAGAACTCAACATGAGGAGAGTATGGAGAATCTTGGCGGTGATGGCATGCAAAAGGTGGACAGAGACTATAAGAATGCAGAACAAAGAAGAGATGATTTTGTTGTTGTGGAGCATAATTGACATGTGAAGAAGAAGGCAGAGCGCAGTAGCAAAAATGCACAAAAGAATAATGGTGCATTGAAGGGACATGGCGCACAGAGCATAAAAGGTAGAAGGACAGAAAAAGAAAGGATGTGTGCAGGAAGACACTGAAGCAAATAGATCAAGGCAGTGTAGCAGAACAATGATGAGATTGGTAAGCCAGTGATGAACATTATATCACTATAATACGTTTCAATAATAGAGATTTACATTTCAGTCTGGTAGGGAGGTTCTAGGGAGGACTATTTTCCTCAGAGGTTCAAGTGGGTGCTTGAACACAGGGAGTTGTAACTTCCATCTGGTTGAAGCCAGAGAAACCAGGGTGGTAGGGAGGTGCAAGGGAGAACTGTTTTTCTCTGTTATATAGGTTGGTGCCTATATGACTGGAAGTTGGTTCTTTCATCCAGTTGGTGCTGGAACACTTGGGGAGTTGGTGTTAGAGCAACCAGGGAGTTGGTACTTCCTTCTAGTTGGTGCTAGAGAAACCATGGAGTTGGTGCTTCATTCTAGTAGGTGCTAGAGAAAACAGAGATTTGGTGCTCTCAACAAGTTGTATCTTGCAAAATAGAGGTTGTAGCCTCACAATGAGTTGGAGCTCATATGTATGATAATGTAAAGAATGTAAAGATTACTTATCATATACAGAAGAAGAGGTTTTTACCCTTTATGGGCTTCCTCAGAAATATTTGTCTCTGTGTATCTCTTATGTATGACTGATGATGAATGTTCTATTTCTTACTTTCCTGCATTATTGTGACTGTCATTAAATTCCATTGTAAAGGGTTTAAAATAAGAATAATTGTTTAAGCACGGTAACAACTGATTCACTCCCCATCTCAGTTGTCCAACAATTGGTATCAGAGCCGACCCATTTTATCTAAGGGTAGATCCTAGAGCTTAAACATGTCAAGTCATGAAGGGACTTTAGTAACTACGCTTCCTCTGTTTGATGGAACAAATTTTTCCTTCTGGAAGGTTAGAATGAGAACATACCTAATGGCTTTAGGTGTTGATGTTTGGGATGTAGTAGAGACTGGATACATAAAGCCTGTTGTGCTAGCTTCCAAAGATGATAAGTTAGAATTTGTCTTTAATGCTAAGGGAATGAATGCTATCTTGAATGGACTTGCAGAAGCCGAGTTTGTGAAGGTGATGCATCTTCAAACTGCCAAAGAAATGTGGGACAAACTCATTAGCAGTTATGAAGGTAATGAGAAGGTAAAAGATGCCAAGCTTCAAACCTATAGAGTATAGTTTGATAATCTACAGATGAAAGAAGATGAAACCATTGGGAAGTATTTTCTGAGTGTTGAAGAACTAGTAAATTCAATGATATCACTTGGTGAAAAAATTGAGGAACCCTCTTTAGTTCAAAAAATTTTGAGATCTCTGTCAGATAGGTTCAACCCAAAGGTCTCGGCTATAGAAGAACTTAATGATATAAAGACTTTGGCTTTTGATCAACTTCTAGGAATGTTGATTACATATGAAATGAGGATAGTTACATATAAACCCACCTCTAGAGAAGCATTATTTAAAGAAGATAAAAATGAAGATTCCAAGCCTGATGAAATTGAAGAAAAATTCATGAGAAGACTAAAGAAAGGATCAGGCAAGTACCAAGGTAAGTTTCCCTTCAAATTTTTTAACTGTGGTAAGATAGGTCATTTTGCAATTAAATGTCCACACAAGAAACATGATCAGAACTCTAAAGGTGAAGAGAAGTACAAATCCAAAAGATTTGATAAACGGAAAAGTTTATGTGTAAACAATGATAACTCCTCAGAAGACACCGATAATGACTCTTCCTGTGAAGATAAGGTAAACGAATTCATGCTTATGGCCAAAGAGAATTATGATAATAAAAGAATAGGAAGTGATGATAATGATGAAGAAGATGTGGCTGATTTGAAAGAAGAACTGATCATCGCACTGGAAGAGACTGACAGACTCAGAATTATGAACAGAAAACAAAAACAATTGCTGATACAGTTCAATCAAGATAGTAAACAACCCGGTGAAGACTTTTCCCTACTGAAAGTGGAATTAGAAGAGGCAAAGAAAATAGAGGACATTCTGAAACAACAATTATCAGAAAAGAAGGCAAGATCTAAAGCCTTGGAAGAAGAAGTAGTAAAAACAAGGAAAGAGTTGGAGAAGTTTCAAGCCTTGTATCATCAAAATCTGTCAAGTATCAAAGCCTCATAAGGATTAGCCACCATTTTGGATCAGCAAAGGAATCCAAAGCTGAAAACTGGTTTGGGTTATGAAGAGGGATCAAGTAGTGGTCATCCAACAAACAAAGGATCCATCAAGTTTGTCAAATCTACAACCAATGACAACAACAAACCTGCAGAAACAAAGGAAGACAATCAGTCGCCCAGGACGAGTAAAGAAAAAGGTGCCAAGACTGAATCTGTAGAACAAAGAAATAATGCACTCCCTGCTCAAAGACATCATCAGCATGAAAAAAACCGATTTGCTCAAATAAGACAACCATTTTCCAGGTACAAAGAATTTTTCTATGGATATTGTTTCTAATGTTATAATTTTGGTCACAAATCTACAAATTGTTCCTTAAGACTTAGAGATGAGCAATTAAGATTTCAAAGGAATAAATATCTTCCACAACAAAGAATGATACATCCAAGTAAAAAACCATCAAAGATTGCAAATTGTCAAACTAAGTCTAGAGACATGCAATTGAGGAGGTCAAGAAATAATAAATAGTCAATGAGTAGACAACGCTGGAACAATAACTTTGACCTATTGAACAACGATATTGAATGCTAAAACTATCAAAACTTTGGCCACAAAGATGCAAACTTCCATTTGAAGAATTACAAAGTAGATCCAAGGATAGAGTTCTTAGATAGAAAGGCCAACACATGGAAAAGAAAAGATAATGAAAAATGTGGTCAAACACCCTCAACTCAAAAACACAAGGCCTCTGGGAATATAGAAAGTGAATGTCCCAAGCACATGACTGGAGACAAGGATAAGCTACTGTCCATAGGTAAAAGAAAAACAGGAAATGTGATCCTTGAAAATGATGAACCTGTTAAAATCAAGGAAAGAGGGATGGTGAGTTTGGGTAATGACAAAGGAGATGCCCAATACATTCTTCTTGTGGATGATCTGAAACATAATTTGCTCAATACAAGTAAAAAATGTGACAGAGGCAGTGAAGAGCATAAGGTAAATATAAACTTAGGACAAGTGGTGAATAAAGGCATAAGGACAATTAATGATGTTAATATTGAATCCTCCCCTGCAAGTAAAGAAGAAGATTCAAATACAATAAAAGAATGTTCAGTTAGCATTTACCCCATGGATGAAGTAGGAGAAGAACCATGTCATAAGATGGAAGAAGAAGTCTTGAAGGTCGAGAAGGAAAACACCCAAAGCAATCTCTTACACAACTCCATGACCCTGGATAAGATCTTGGATAGTCAGAGATCACCAAATGACAAATTTGGTATTGGATACAATAAGGAAGAAATCAATACTCCTAATAAACCTAATACAGGTTCTTCATTTGTCAGAAAGAAAAGAAGGAATGAGAGTGGGAGTAGCAGTTTTATATTGTGATTGAATATGGTCATAAAAGCCTTGGATTATATGCATCATGGAAGAAAAATGAAAATTGCAGTGATAGAGATCGATGAGAATCAATGGGGAGATCCAAGGGTTGTTTGAACAGTACGAGCTACAATTACGCAGTGTGCCAGTAGGACAACAACATCTTCAACAACAACATTTTGTTTTACAAAATGATATACATGACATCCTGTAGAGATAATAAGAGGAAAGACCTTGTTAGGGAAAGCTAACCTTTTAGAAACAAAGGAGAAAAATAGTCAGAAGTAGAGAGAGAACAGTGACGGGGGGATTCATCCAGTTATGAGAAGAAAAGGTTGATAAAGGAGTCCTAGTAAGAGAGGTAAGAAATTTTGAGTATTCTACAGAGGATACAGCAGAAGCTGAGGATGAATAGGTCCAAGAATCAGAAAGAGAAGACTCTATTTTAGTTACAAATACTCTGCATGTATCAAATAAGAGAATCCATCTTGTTAGGAGGAGTTTGTATTGATTGAATATCTGATACCTCCGAAAAATACTGCAACAGCTCAGGGGGAGCGTGTTTTCTTTGACATTGATGTCAAAGGGAGAGAAAAAGAACAGGTCTGGGTGCCTTTGTTGCCATCAATGCCAAAGGGGGAGATTGTTGGCATGTTTTACATGCAGTGTATGCTTGTCATTTATGGCAAGAACAGTAGCAATGATGGCATGTGTACAGGAAAGTACAACAACGATGATGTCTTGAGTACAGGTATAATGTGCCAGGTGGGCACCATAAGTATTTTTGGAAGACACAACATAACATGCTTGATAAGATCATCGAGTGATAATGCAAAGGATTGTTGGCATGTTTAATAGGCAGAGTATTCTTTTCATTGTTGGAAAGATCAGAGTATGCATCGATGGCAAAACAGGAACAAAGTAAGCTCAGGAGGAATTAGCGTAGAGTCGAGAAGTGTGAAGGTGTGCTTGTTCATTTGATGGAAAACAAGCAGGAAAGGAATACCAACAGTGTAATGATGATCGAATGGAAAGATCAAAATGTTGGCCATACTCCATTTCAGAGTTTTGGTTACCGGGTTTTCAGATACTGGGAGTTGGATATGTCAAGGACTCTCACGACAGGAGTCCCGAAGAGACAAAATGCAAAATGATAAAATATGTTGGTCCGACTCCATTTCGGAGTATTGGATACTGGGATTTCGAATACCGGGAGATGGAGATGTCAAGGACTCTCATCATCAAGAGTACCAAAGTGTTGAAGTGCGAAAGTCCAAAAAGATGACTTGACTCCATTTCGGAGTATTGGATACTGAGATTTCAGATACCGGGAGATGGAGATGTTAAGGAATCTCATCATCAGGAGTCCCGAAGTGCTGAAGTGCGAAAATCTGAAAAGCTGACCAAACTCCATTTTGGATATTTGCAGATCGGGACCTGAAGGTGTCGAGAACTCTAACAACAAGAATGTTGAAATCACGAAACCTGAAGTCACGAAATGTCACAGATTAAATATCGGAGTCCCGAAAACCGAGAGTTGAAGTGTCAAAACACTTCACCACAGGAGTCCCGAAATTGTGAAACCCGAAGTCGCAAGATGTCATAGATTAAATATCGAAGTCCCGGACATCGGGAGTTGAAGTGTCAAAACACGGACACCGGGAGTTGAAGTGTCAAAACACTTTACCATAGGAATCTCGAAGTCGTGAAATGTCCTAGATTAAATATCAGAGTCCCGAACACCGGGAGTTGAAGTGTTGAAACACTTCACCACAGGAATCCCGAAATCGCGAAACTCAAAGCTGCGAAATGTCATAGATTAAATATCGGAGTCCCAGACAACAGAAGTTGAAGTGTCAAAACACTTCACCACAGGAGTGCCGAAATGTCGAAATTGCGAAATGTGAAACACCAAAATCATGAAATAGGCACATAAACGAAGAGTTTCGCAGACCGGGAAATAACTCCATTTTGGAGCTTTGGGACTGTGACTTGGAGAGTCTATATGCCTCACAATAGGAATTCGCGACATGCAAATAACCGAAATGATGAAATTTTGAAACGAGAAATTGCGAAATGTAGTTTTGAATAAGGATGTGGACAGAGCCAGTGGTCACATCTGCGGATGATGGAGGAAAGAGCTAGTGCAACCAAGCTCCATTTCAGGGATCTTGACTGGGAGTGTCGAGACACTTGATCACATGAATGTTGAATTGTCGAATGCTGAAATTTTGAAATGGTGAAATGTTTATGTAGCCGATGGTCACCGCTGGTGGTCATGTAAGTTCAAGAAGCCAGAATAACTGGGCTCGATTTCAAGGTTCGCACTATAACTGCTAGAAATCACTGATGGTATCTTCCATAGGACTCGAAGAGACTTCTGTGTGATCGCTAGAGAAGATGAAGAGGCTCGAGGAATCTTCTAGTGGAAAATATTATTCTTAGAGGCGATTGATAGATGGAAGAGCATTAAAGCCTGGAACTGAAAAAAAAAAGGATAGTCTCAATTGTGCCAGAGAAGACAAAGAGTCTCAACTACCAGAGAGGCTGAGGAATCTCATCATAACACCCAGTGATGCTGGACGCATGGGTTGAACCACCAGAGAAGCTGAAGAGTTGTGATGATGATCAGGCAGAGCACTCGACATGAGGATAGCATGGAGAATATTGGCAGTGATGGCATGCAGAAGGTGGTCAGAGACTATAAGAATGCAGAATAAAGAAGAGATGATGTTGTTGTTGTGGAGTGTAATTGACATGTCAAGAAGAAGGCAGAGCGCAGCAGCAAAAATGCATAGAAGAGGAATGATGCATTGAAGGGACATGGCGCACAGAGCATAAAAGGAAGAAGGACAGAAAAAGAAAGGACATGTGCAGGAAGACACTGAAGCAGATAGAGCAACGCAGTGTAGCAGAACAATGATGAGACTGGTAATCCATTCATGAACATTATATCACTGTAATAAGTTTCAGTAACACAGATTTACATTTTAGGGTGGTAGGGAGGTGTGTGGGAGGACTATTGTCCTCAGAGGTTCAAGTGGGGGCTTGAACACAGGGATTTGTAACTTCCATTTGGTTGAAGCCAGAGAAACCAAGGTGGCAGGGAGGTGCAAGGGAGAATTGTTTTTCTTTGTTATATAGGTTGGTGCCTGTATGACTGGAAGTTGGTGCTTCCATCCAGTTGGTGCTGGAACACTTGGGGAGTTGGTGATTCCTTCTAGTTGGTGCTAGAGAAACCAGGGAGTTGGTGTGTGACATCCCCCCCAAAATAAAGAAAATATAAATATTTTTTGAATTTAAATTACTGGAATTTTTTTTCCATTTTTAGTAAATTCAAAATTGGAAAAATTTTGCCATTTATGGCAATTCTGGATTTCGGATTTTATAATTGTAATAAATGATTTTGATTGTTTGGTAGAAATCTGATTTGTCCCAACTAGATATTGGACTATGACACTTGTGTGAAAAACAACATATTTTATATTGATTGCAGGAGGCAAAGGGGACAACCATGTTAAATTTTAGCTGACCATGACTCCATGAGAGGGGAACCTATTGGAACTACCTCTAGGATGATTTTTACTAGTGGAAAATTAGGGAATTGGCCACTGACAGCCCCTGAATATCAGGGATTTAGAAAGCTACAAAAATTCGCATAGGAGGAAAAAGACCTAGGCAAATGGATAAATAAGCATATGTGAGGAGGCAGGACACTGCCAAGTATGTTGGGGAGGAAAACTATTGATTTTTTTCCTTTTCTGTTATGAACACTGAATGAGTGTAAGGCAGCGATGAGCTACTGGTTCAAGAGATATTGGAGAAGAGGGGTGTCCAAGTTTTCCCTCATGGACTCATGGTCAGGCTAGGGGGTGAACCGTGCAAGTGATCTTGGCTGTTTGGTTCTATGGTTGGGAGGAATGTGGCTATTCCCTTTGTTTTTTATGCAAGTTTAGTTCAAATATGCTGCTCTAAACACTAAATATTCAAATATGTTTATATCTATGGTACTAAACATGTTAAATCTGTAGTGAAGTAGTTCCTAGTTGCCTGTTTTAAATAATCATATAATTGTTGTGTGTTATTTTTGTACTGAATTTCAATATCTTTGTTTCTGTGGAGTGTTTTTGTTGCAGATATGGTGAAATCCTTCAAGTTAGCATGCATCCAAAAACATAGACAAAGGTTTTTCGATGACTACAGTATACAACTACCTTCCTAATTTTAAATCCGTTGAACAAAAATAAATTTATTTGCTTGTTTAGTATAAATTGTTGCCGAGTGTACCATTTCCCTATTGCAAAATTATTTATCTGTAGATAACTAGTATACAGTGAACCTTCACTAATAAGTATACAAGTTCAAACTATAGGCAAATATCTTGCGATACTGAGATTATATTGGACGTACTTGCAGACCTGTATAGGTATAAAAAGAACAGAGACATATTATATGATGGATAATCTTTATAAATGACACATTAATGTTGAGGAAAAACCAACTATAAATAGAGTCGGGTAATATACTTGTATGTGTGTGTGAACATACTCGCAGGAAAATAATCCAGCAAATCCACAAACCCCAATACCGAGCCATGAAACATGGATACTATGGTATGGTTAGTAGTCTTGGTGCCAGATCAAACTAACTTACTTTTGGTGTGGGATCAACCAAATGCTAGATTAATGGATGGAATAGGAACATAAATAAAAATATAAATTACATAGTGCATATACGGTGCAATGTGTAATCCACGACAATTTAGGGTTATGAATTGTACGAGTCACGAGTGGGGAAAGCGAGGCTCAGGCTCATTTCCTACCTTTTCCCTATCATTCGTATAACAGAACTAAGTACCCAAACTTCAAACAAAACTCAGAGGATTTTTTAACACAAGTGCACAGTACCAGTGGGAGCAAACCTCCCTTAACCATCGTATTTTTGTTCTAGCTGTAGGTTCATTAATATACAAGTTTAAATCATTTTGAGACTACTGTGTAATTAATTCTAGGACATTTCAGAGATGAAATTCAAACATTAATTCTGGGAAATTAACTAGAGAAAATCAAGAAATGAAACTGAGTATTAATTCCAGGAAATTAACTAGAACAATCAAGAATGAAATTCAACATTAATTCAGGGAAATTAGCTATAACAAGTCAAGAAAATGAATTTCAACTCTGTTTGACCAAACCGAAACACTGGAAAAATCTAGAAGAAAATGTTAAACACATAAACATCAGTTCTGTATCTTGTTGCTACCATAGTATCTACAACAACTAAAAGGCCCAATACATTGTTCTGAATCATTTAAAGAAATGGCATTATGGATACCACGAATCTGATCAGTCATAAACTTGGCACACTTTCATTATACCAGTATTTAATGCAAAATTTGGGTGTACCCTTAAAAACAACTAACACAGAACTGAAAAACCAAAGATCTTCACAATCTTAAGATCGAGTCGTAGCCTCGATCAACGGTGTCGGTAATAAATTAAATAGAGGGTTATTCATAGTTGGAACCTGAGTACCTCTTGGAAGAGTGAAGAGTGCGTTCCCTTCCACGGTGTGAGCACACTCTGCATAAAACAAGGCGAAACAATAAGAAAGTGAATCCAATAAACAATAACACAACCTTTAAAGGAACATAACGAAATAAGAAAAAAACTTAACTGTAATAACGATTTTTTTAACCTTCGCCATTTGCTCTCAACCCGTGTACTCCCAGACCGAGGAGGGAAGAGGAGCTTGCGCCTCCCTGATGGGTACCCTCACACAGCAAAGGGGCCCATCATTAGTCATAAATACCAGCTTTTAACCCAAAGAAAATCATGTACAGGTATAACATGTGTATAATGAGTATAAAGCAATAGTAACATAAATCCTTTGTAATAGTTTAATTATAAAAAAAAAAGATTAAACCACCTTTGGACTATAGGAAAACCCCTATTATTGACATAGTAATACCAGTGAGTGTGAGGTTTAAACATAGGACCTTTGTCTAGTTCCACACTGTACTGAGAGGTCTTTTACACACAGGGAAGCTAGGTACATACATTGTCAACTAGGTATTAACTGACGAAGGAAAACACACCCAATATGGATTTTTCAATTAAGAAACAAACAAATAGAATATCTTGGATGCGCAGACATCGGGATAAGACCTTCCACAGAGAAATATGGCCTGACTCAATAGGAAATCTAGTACAGGGAGGGGATTAACTACGAGAACCCTAAATCCTACTGGACCACCCCGTGTCCCTTTTTCCTTTTTTTTTTAACATCGATATAAAACAAGAAAATACTCTTCTTGTACATTGTAGTTACTGATAATTACTCAATGAGATAGAAAGGAAAAAGAACCAGAATGAAAATGATAGCTAAGTTGACTTACCATCTTATAGGGTGGTTCGTCGAGGAGTCAGTTGCGAAGAAGTCTCCCACTTAGAGCAAGGTCCGATTTCACAGAGGCATAACCATGTTGCTAAGATAGAAAACTAAAACAGAGTTTAATCAGGAGCTTTCCTTCCCATTCACCAAGCCAAGACCATAATGAAGTGAGAGCTATGGGATAGCTTTCGCTTGGAGTAACAGAGGATGAGTGGGATTTTACCTAGCCATGTGAACAATGGTAAGTGCTGGCATTTCATTGGGCATGCCGGTCGAATACTGTATCGATTTGACTTAACTTAGAACACCATAAATGTTGTAGAGAGGTCTTGAAGGCGAGGGGGATTCCAACTGGCTGTGTTGCTCAGATAATTTATGGCAAGAAACCCGAATGGCCTATGTATGGTTAAACCTTTTATCACTTAGTTACACCAATTATGCGTCGAATCTAAACTACCTTTATGTTAACCTTATCCTACCCGAAGTTTATCCACTCACGCTTATTCTTTTGTATAGTGTAGTGTCCGATTTTTACCCCAAAGGGGTTTGTTTTAAAAAGTATGTTGAATGGTGATAACCTTTTTGCATAGAACTTGTATTAACATGTATACAAGGTCATTTATCATAAGACCTCACACCTATGAACTTTGTTTTTAGGGATTAGTTGGTTCTAAGTAGTTATACCCCTTAACTCTTAAAGAGGGTTTTGTAAATGATACGGTGGGTATTACCAGGGTGTAAATAACAAACAAGGTATCCCTATCTATGTACCTATGATCGCTTATATAACTTTGTACCGAAATAGGAAAAGTGACAATATAATAAATATTGGTTAGAGTCGTAAAGACAAGGGGCTGTTGTACATCAAGGTTGATGACTGACTGAACTTTAAGGACACAGTATCAACTCAAAGTACCCAATAAAAAGAGTAATTAAATAAAGGATTTTTTCTTTATATGTAAATTTTGAGGTACATTACATATGGTATCAGAGAAAAAAGGTGACAAGACTGGATCTGAATAGGGCCACAATAGTTGTTTAGTATAGATATATTTTGATTTATGTAAAAATAACAAAATCTGATGGTTACAAACGAAAAGTTATTTTTGTTTTGTTAATTATGGCAGCTCAGGATGATGCAAAGATTAGGATGGGAGAAAACCCGCAGCAGGGAACCCCCTGGAGATCCAAGACAAAACAGTGATGGAAGTTCACCCACAGAAGTGTTCGAAACAATTAGGAACGTTATTGTTGAATTACAGATTTTCAAAACGGACAATGAAAAATTGAAAAAAACACAACAGGAACAACAAGAGATAAATGAAGTCCTACTACGTAGTATAGTGACCAAGAAAATCCCAAAGGATGATAACCACAAGGAAGAAGTCAGCAAAAGGGCTTCCAAGAACTCAGGGGTGGAAACATAAAAAGGAGATAGTTCGTTAGAAGGAACACCTTCAGTTGAAGGAAAAGCTAAATCTGACAGAAAAAGAAAACAAGTAGAACACCGTGGAGAATTTAAAAATATTAAACTAGCTACCTTTGATGGAGAATCCAAGACAGGAGAGGAAGCTGAAGCATGGTTGTTGGACATCAAAAAATACTTTCAGATCTACAACTATTCAGAATGGCCATCTACAATCTGAAAGGGAAGGCCAACATTTGGTGGCAGACCCTGAAATTGGCCAAGGCCCTAAAGGAAAAATAGTTGGAATGGTCTGACTTTAAGAAGTATTTCAAGAAACAATACCTTTCAGAAAGTTACTATGAAAGAAATACAAAATAATTCTACGAGTTACGACTTGGACAGATGACAATGGAGGACCTTATAAATAAGTTTTTAGAATTGTTAAGGTTCGTACTGTACATCCGAGAGGATAAAGTAAAAATTCAGCATTTTCTAAGCTGCCTACCACAGTCCTACAAGGAAAAAATTGAATTTGACAACCCCAAATCCTTGAGCGAAGTGTTCAGGAAAGCTCGAATGTGCTACGATTAGTACAAACAACGGGTAGAGTTTCCCAAAGAATGGAAGGATAAGAAACAAGAGTGAATGAACCAACGGAAGAAGGGGTACTGCCAGCTCCTCATCAGAATACAACAAAAAGTTTTCCGAGAAAGGACTTTCACTCAAACCATCCGAATATGCAAGGTAGTGGTAAACTAGTAAACCTGGGAATGAAGAAGTTTGGAGACAACCCCCGTGAGCCATTAAAGTGTTGGGAATGCAGAGAGCCTCATATAAGGAGGAACTATCCACGTTTGAGTTCAACTAATAGAACTGTTGTTCATAATCTGCAGAAAACCTCGATATTGGGTGATGTGGGAAGGATCCTACATTGGATAAATGAAACCATAGATGGTCGACATGCTGACCACCAGTCCTCAGTGGTAGAAATTGAAGGTAAAATCAATGACACTAGAATTTATGTTTTAATTGACCCTAGAGATATGTTAAGTTATATTACACCTAGTGTGGCTAAGTCAAACAAACATAATAAAATGAACAACGTGAAATCATGGCTTGTACAATTAGTGACTGGTACTAAAATAAAGGTAGCAGAGTTTGTTCCATATTTTGAGTTAAGCTTAGACGGTCAAAGTATAAATATCGATCCAAACATTCTACCACTAGGATCTTACGATATGATTATTGGGATGGACTGGTTGGAATGACACAAAGCAATATTAAATTTCTATACAAATATGCTTCGCTATAAGGATGATTCTGACACTACCACGACAGCCCAAGGTATATCGAAACCGATATCAGTCAGAAAATTTCAGTGATGCAACTAAAGAAATGTATGAGAAAAGGATGTCAAGCATATGCCATCCATGTAACGAATCTAGCAATAAAGGGGGATAAGCCAAAGTTGGAAGACTTTGTTGTCCTACGTGATTTCAAAGACATGTTTATGGATGAGATACCAGAATTACCCCCTAGAAGGGAAATAGACTTCTCCATAGATCTGTTACCCAGTTCCACTCCTATCTCAAAAGCTCCTTACCGGATGAGTCTACCAGAACTGACAGAATTAAAAATACAATTATAGGAGTTGTTGGACAAAGAGTATATCAGACTGAGTGTCTCACCTTGGGGAGCACCATTCCTCTTTGTGAAAAAAAAGGATGGTACTCTAAGATTATGTATCGATTATAGACAAATAAACAAAATGACTATTGAGAATAAATACCCTTTACCAAGGATAAATGATCTGTTTGATCAAGTGGGGGGGGGGAAAGATCTTTTCAAAATTGGATTTACGCTCCAGTTATCGTCAAGTTCGGATAAAAGACGAGGACATAAACAAAAAAAAATTTCAGACAAGATATGGACATTACGAATTTGTATTCATACCTTTTGGACTCACTAACACCCCAGCCATGTTTATGTGCCTAATGAAAAATATTTTTAGTGAGTACTTGGACAAGCTCGTGGTAGTATTCATCGACGATATCCTAGTCTATTCAAAGACGGAGGGAGAACATGAGGAACACTTAAGAACCGTGCTGCAAACATTAAGTGGGCACAAACTGTACACCAATTTCGACAAGTGTGACTTCTATTAGGAAAAAATACAATATCTGGGACATGTAATTTCAGCAGAGGGCATTGATGTAGACCCTGAAAAGACGAAATCCATTATGGAATGGCTGGTACCTAAAGATGTAGCGGATATACCGTCGTTCATGGGAATCACCGGATATTACCACCGGTTTATAGAAGGGTTTTCCAAGATAGCCTCCCCTATCACATCATTACAAAAGAAAGGAACTAGGTTTAACTGGTCAAAGAAGTGTCAAGATAGCTTCAACAAAATTAAGGAATTATTGACAACAAAATCCATATTGAAAGTAGAAGACCTAGATAAATACATCATCGTATGCGTTGATGCAAGTAAAGAAGGACTAGGTGGTGTCCTAATGCAGGAAGGACACATTATCTGTTATGAGTCTTGGAAATTAAAGGAACATGAGCATAATTACGTCACTCATGACATAGATTTGGCAGCAATAATACATGCTCTAAAGATGTGGAGACACTACATAATGGGCAGAAGATTCCTATTATTAATGGACAATAACAGGGTGAAATATTTGTTTAACCAGCCAGATCTTAACGCAAGGCAGGCAAGGTGGTTAGATTTCTTGAGCGAATTCGACTTCGAGGTCAGACATATCAAGGGAAAGGAAAACAAGGTAGCAGATGCTTTAAGTAGAAGAATCCATGGCTTATTTGAAATGAATACTAGCAGGGCAGAAAGTGATCTAGAAGAAAGAATAAAGGCAACATGTATTGATGACGAAAACTATACTAAAATAATGGTAGAATTACTGAACAACACCGCGAACTCAGATAAACTAGATATAAGTATGAACTCAGATAAACTAGATATAAGTATCGACGAGAAGGCACTGCTATGATTTAAAAATAGACTTTACATACCAGATTCAACAGGGTTAAAATTAACAATCTTGGACGAAGTGCATAAGAAAACGTATTCTAGCCACCCAGATTACCAGAAAACGATAACGACACTTAGAAAACTATTTTATTTTCCTAGTATGAAAGGTGAAACAACAAAATATTTGGCAAGGTGCTAATATTGTCAGCAGGTTAAGGCTGAACACCAACATCCAACCGGCCTATTACAACCATTGCCAATACCAGAATGGAAATGGGAAACTATATCACTCGACTTTATAATAGGTTTGCCTAAAACTCAGAAACATAATGACTCTATCGTGGTTGTAATCGATAAACTCAGTAAGTCTGCACACTTTATTCTTGTAAAGTCTACTTTTAAAGCTATAAACATTGCTAAAATATTCATGAAAGAAATATTTAGACTGCATGGTATTCCTAAAATGGTGATTTCAGATAGAGACATAAAATTTACATCTGCCTTTTGGAAGGAATTGTTTGCAGGGCTCAATACCAACTTGAATTTCAGTACAAGTTATCATCTACAAATGGATGGACAGACCGAAAGGGCAAACCATATCATGGAGGATATGCTCCGCATGTATGAGAGAACAAAACTGAACAAGTGGGAAGACTGTCTGCACTTGGTAGAATTTTCATATAACAATGGGTACCAAACTTTGGCTAAGTTAATCCCTTTCGAAATACTGTATGATAGAAAATGTACGACGCCAATCAGTTGGGATAAACCGGGTGACAGAATCATGGTCGGACCCAAAATGCCCCAAGAAATGGAGAGCATGGTTAGAAAGGTACAACAGAACTTGAAGGAAGCACAGGATAGACATAAGAGTTACACAGACTAGAAAATATGACACTTGGAATTTCAAGCAGGAGACCATTTTTATTTGAAAGTCAAAGCTCGAAAAAGATCATTGAAATTAGGGAACTGTGCCAAATTGACACCCAAGTTTTGTGGGCCCTTCGAGATACTAGCTTGAATTGGACCCGTAGCATACCAACTTGCACTCCCAACTAATCTAAGAATTCATAATGTATTTCATGTTTCATTGTTGAAAAGATATATTCATGACCCTACTCATATGATTGATTGGAACTTGGTGCATGTGGAGCCCGAAGGTGAGTTCCAGGTGGAACCCCTACGCATTCTGGACCGGAGAGAAATAACACTTCGGAACAGATTCATCACTCAGGTAAAGGTGCAATAGAAGCACTTTATCCTTGAGGAGGCCACTTGGGAGTTGGAAGGAGATTTACAGAAATCTCATCCAAACTTGTTCCAGGAAATGAACGAACACTGAGGACAATGTTTTATTTAAGGGGGAAAGGATGTGACATCCCCCCAAAAATAAAGAAAATAAAAATATTTTTTGAATTTAAATGACTGGAAATATATTTCCGTTTTTAGTAAATTCAAAATTGGAATTTCTTTCCCATTTATGGCAATTCTGAATTTCGGTTTTATAATTGTAATAAATGATTTTGACTATTGGGCAGAAATCTGATTTGTCCCAACTAGATATTGGACTATGACACTTGTATGAAAAAAATAATATTTTATATTGATTGCAGGATACAAAGGGGACAACCATGTTAAATTTTAGCTGACCATGACTCCATGAGAGGGGAACCTGTTGGAACTACCTCTAGGCTGATTTTTACAAGTGGAAAATCAGGGAATTGGTCACTGGCAGTCCCTGAAAATCAGGGATTTAGAAAGCTACAAAAAATCCCATAGGAGGGAAAATACCTAGGCAAATGGATAAATAAGCATATGTGAGGAGGCAGGATGCTGCCAAGTATGCTGGGGAGGAAAACTATTGATTTTTTTTCTTTGTTGTTGTGAACACTGAATAAGTGTAAGGCAAGGAGGAACTACTGGTTCAAGAGATATTGCGGAAGAGGGGTGTCCAAGTTTTTTCTCATGGACTCATGGTCAGGCTAGGGGGTGAACCGTGCAAGTGATCTTGGCTGTTCGGTTCTATGGTTGGGAGGAACTTGGTTATTCCCTTTGTTTTTTCCGTAAGTTTAGTTGAGATATTCTACTCTAAACCCTACCTATTCAAATGTGTTTATATCTATGGTACTGAACATGTTAAATCTGTAGTGAAGTAGTTCCTAGTTGTCTGTTTTAAATAATCATATAACTGTTGTCTGTTATTTCCATACCGAATTTCAATATCTTTGTCTTTGTGGAGTTTTTTTTTGCGGATATGGTGAAATCCTTCAAGTTAGCATGCATCCAAAAACATACACAAAGGTTGTTCTATGACTACAATCTACAACTACCTTCCCAATTTTAAATCTGTTGAACAAAAGGAAATTTATTTGCCTTTTTAGTATAATTGGTAGCCTAGTGTACCATTTCCCTATGGTGAAATTATTTTTCTGTAGATAACTAGTATACAGTGAACCTTCACTAATAAGTATACAAGTTCAAACTATAGGAAAAATATCCTACGATACTGAGATTATATTCGACATACTGGGAGACTTGTATAGGTATAATAAGAACAGAGACATATTATATGATGGATAATCTTTATAAATGATGCATTAACACTGAGGCAAAACCAACTATAATCATAGTCAAGTAATATACTTGTATGTGTGTGTGAACATAATCGCAGGAAAATAATCCCTCAAATCCATAGACCCCAATGTTGAGCATTGAAACATGGGTACAATGGTATGTTTAGTAGTCTCGGCGCTAGATCAAACCAACTTACTTCTGGTGTGGGATCAACCAACTGCTAGAATAATGGCTGGAATAGGAACATAAATAAAAATATAAATTACATAGCACATATATGGTGCAATGAGTAATCCACGACAAGTTAGGGTTATGATATGTACGAGTCACGAGTGGGGAAAGTGAGGCTTAGGCTCATTTCCTACATTTTCCTTGTCATTCATATAATAGAACTAAGTACCCAAACTTCAAACAAAACTCGGAGGATTTTTTAATACAAGCGCACAGTACCAGTGGGAGAAAACCTCCCTTAACCAAAATATTTTTGTTCTAGCTGTAGGTGCATTAATATACAAGGTTAAATCATTTTGAGACGATTGTGTAATTAATTCTAGGAAATTTCAGAGATGAAATTCAAACATTAATTTTGGGAAATTAACTACTACAGATCAAGAAATGAAACTCAGTATTAATTTCGAGAAATTTTCTATAACAAGCAAGAACAAAATTCAACATTAATTCGGGGAAATTAGCTAGAACAAATCAAGAAAACAAATTTCAAATCTATTTGACCAAACCAAACCATTTGAAAAATTTAGAAGAGAATGTTAAACACAAAAACATCCGTTTTGTATCCTGTTGCTACCATAGTATCCACAACAACTAAAAATCCCAATACATTGTTCTTAATAATTTAAAGAAATGGTGTTATGGATACCATGAATCCAATCATGCACAAGTTTGGCGCACTTTCATTATACTAGTCTTTAATACAAAATCTGGGTGTACCCTTAAAAACAACTAACACAAAACTGAAAAACAAAAGATCTTCAAAATCTTATGATCGAGTCGTAGCCTCGATCAATGGTGCCAGTAATAAATTAGACAGAGGGTTATTCGTAGTTGGAACCCAAGTACCTCTTGGAAGAGTGAAGAGTGCATTCCCTTCCACGATGTGAGAACACTCTGCATAAAAAAAGGCGAAACAATAAGAAAGTGAATACGATAAACAATAACACAACCTTTAAAGGAACATAACGAAATAAGAAAAAAACTTAACTGTAATAATGGTTTTTTTGACCTTCACCATTTGCGCTCAACCCGTGTGCTCCCAGACCAAGGAGGGAAGAGGAGCTCGTGCCTCCCTGATGGGTACCCTCGCACAACAAAGGGGCCCAACATTAGTGACAAATACCAACTTTTAACCCAAAGAAAATCATGTATAGGGATAACATGCGTATAATGAGTATAAAGTGATAGTAACATAAATCCTTTGTAACAGTTTAATTAGAAACATAAAATATTAAACCACCTCTGGACTATAGGACAACCCCTATTATCGACATAGTAATACCAGTGAGTGTGAGGTTTAAACACAAGACCTTTGTCTAGTTCCACACTATACTGAGAGGTCTTTTACACACAGGGAAGCCAGGTACATACACTGTCAACTAGGTATTAATTGACGAAGGAAAACACACCCAATATGGATTTTTTAGTTAAGAAACAAACAAATAGAATATCTTGGATGCGCAGACATCGGGATAAGACCTTCCATAGAGAAAGATAACTCGGCTCGACAGGAAAGCCAGTACAGGGAGGGGATTAACTATGAGAACCCTAAACCCTACTGGATCACCCCGTGTCCCTTTTGCTATTTTTTTTAACACTGATATAAAACAAGAAAATACTCTACTTGTTTATTGTAGTTATCGAGAATTACTAGACGAGACAGAAAGGAAAAAGAACTCGAATGCAAATGACATCCAATTCGACTTACTAGCTTATAGGGTGGTCCGTCGAGGAGTCAGTTTCCAAGAACTCTCCCACTTAGAGAAAGGTGTGATTTCACAGAGTCATAAGCACGTTTCTAAGACAAAAAACAAAAACATAGTTTAATCGGGAGATTTCCTTCCCATTCACCAAGCCAAGACCAGAATGAAGTGAGAGCTATGGGATAGCCTTCGCATGGAGTAATGGAGGATGAGTGGGATTGTACCTGGCCATGTGAACAATGGAAAGTGTCGGAATTTCATTGGGCAAACTGGTTGAACACTGTATCGATTTGACTTAACTCTGAACACCATAAATGTTGCAGAGAGGTATTGAAGGCGAGGGGGATTCCAACCGGTTGTGTTTCTCAGAGAATTTATGGAAAGAAACCCGAATGGCCTATGTAGGTTTAAACCTTTTATCACCTAGTTACACCAGTTATGCGTCGAATCTCAACTACCTTTACGTTAACCTTATCCTACCCGAAGTTTAGCCACTCATGCTTATTCTTTTGTATAGTGTAGTGTCTGATTTTTACCCCAAAGGGGTTTGTTTTAAAAAGTATGTCGAATGGTGATAACCTTTTCACATAGACCTTGTATTAACATGTATACAAGGTAATTTATCATAAGACCTCGCACCTAGGCCCTTTATTTTTAGGGATTAGTTGGTTCTAAGTAGTTATACCCCTTAACTCTTAAAGAGGGTTTTGGAAACGATATGTTCGGTATTACCAGGGTGTAAATAACAAACAAGGTATCCCTAGCTATGTACATATGATATCTTATATAACTCTATACTGAAATAGGAAAAGTGACAATATAATAAATATCGGTTAGAGTCGTAAAGACAAGGGACTGTTGTACATCAGGGTTGACGACTCACTAAACTTTAAGGACACAGTATCAACTCAAAGTACCCAATAAAAAGAGTAATTAAATAAAGGATTTTTTTTTTATATGTAAATTTTGAGGTACATTACATGGTGCTTCTTTCTAGTTGGTGCTTCCTTCTAGTTGGTGCTAGAGAAACTAGGGAGTTGGTGCTTCTTTCTAGTAGGTGCTAGAGAAAATAGAGAGTTGGTGCTCTCAACAAGTTGTAGCTTGCAAAACAGAGGTTGTAGCCTCAAAATGAGTTGGAGCTCATATGTATGATAATGTAAAGAATGTAAAGATTACTTATCATATAAAGAAGAAGATGTTTTTACCCTTTATGGGTTTCCTTAGGAAATATCTGTCTCTGTGTATCTCTTATGTATGACTGATGTTGAATGTTCTATTGCTTACTTTCCTGCATTATTGTGACTGTCATTAAATGCCATTGTAAAGGGTTTAAAATAAGCATAATTGTTTAATCACGATAACAACTGATTCACCTCCCCCTCAGTTGTTCAACAATGTGGTCTTCTCTTGCTCTGTATCCCACCAAGTTTGTGCCAGTCCTTTTAATTGCAAGGTGACAATCTGGAGTTTTCTTTCCTTGGTAAGGCCGGGACATCTATTGAAATAGGTGGATAGGCTACAGATCCAGGAATCCACCATTTCACCATTCGTTTGCCCAACAAAATTGGGTAGTTGGATTCGAGTGTCCAACCAGAATGGATCTTGATTATTTTGTTGTTGCATTCTGAGAAGCTCATTGAGGACGGAGGCAAGATCTTGGATGGGATTTGATGTGTTGGAATCTAATTTGTCTGCCAAAGGATTTTTGTGTGGAGGCATTGTGAGGTCGGCTGAAGAGAAAAGGTGCCCCTAGGTTGTAATGCTGAACAGAGGACTTTGTTTTGAGAACAAAGGACTGAAAACCTTGAGGCAACAGATCTTGAACTGGTCTAGAGGAAGAGATCTATATTGTTTTAGATATGTGGAGCTCCTCTATGTGGAAATGTAGATGTGGGCGCCCTTGGGGCTTATGATATCTGTGGATATTCTTGCATAAAATGGAAACCATGGAATGGGAAAACTTTGGATTATTTCATGAAAACCCCAATTTTTTTTTGGATCAATATTCAAGATCGGAAGATTTTCCATGGATCTTGAGGCTATGATATCAATTGATATTCCCAAGAAGGATATATACAAGAGAAGGTGACCATGCAAGCCAGAACTCGACTTCTGACCAAAAACTCTCCTCAAGGGCACAAATCTGAACAGGGGCACACCATTAGTTTGGGTGACCAAGACAATGGGGATCCAGACCAGGGTGATCTGAGAGTGCCCAAGAGGTTTTGACGATCTCAGAGTGACCTCCGAGGATTAGTGGGAGAATCCTAGTGCAACTATGGAAGAGGCCACACTCACGTCATTCCCACAAAGAAGAAACGAGCAAGGGCACAAACCTTAGTTGGTGTGCCCTCCTTTATGCCTCATAAAACTCTAAGGAAATGATTTTATCCTTAAGAGAGTGGCTAGATAATGATATAAGATTTCTCTCAAAGGTGGAAGCATGGCAAACAGAGTCACTAGGAGGAAACCATGAAGGAAAGCGCATTGGTTATTCTTCAGAAACCCTAAAAATGAAATTGTCGTGAATGTAAAATGCAAACTCAGAAAAGAAAAATACCAAGACACATAGCTTCAGAAGAAAAGGTAAGAATGATTTATTTTAGTCCCGTTTCACCTTATATACCAAGGGAACCATTTATTTTACATATATTTAATTCATCATCAAAAGGTGAAGAAGTGTTGCGCCTAGGTGATTGACTTGTGCGCCTTAGGTGGGCGTTCCCCTAGGTGGCCTCCTTGGACCAGAACATTCAATGTGGACAATTGGAATTTGTATTGTCTTGATGCCTATTTTTGGTGGTGTGTACCCTTCATGAGCATTATTCGGTGTATACTACTACTATTTTTGGATGAGGGAAAATTTCTTTGGACATGCTAATGTCCACATGTTTTAACATGGTCAACCATGGATCAAGGAGAGATATAACTAATTCATTATTATAATATGTATTTGACTTGTCATGGAGTTAGTTATCAAATATTAATATTTTAATATATAAGACAAGAGACTCACTCTATAAAGAAGAATTCTCTCTCCATTGTAAGGGGTGGAGAATTTGGGAATTTAGGAGCTCTCCTCTTGGGCGGAATACATTGTAGAAAATTTTGGCAAGATTAATGGATAATTTGACGTATATTCTCATTTGATGTGAGTATTTATTGTGCACTCATATTTTATGTGTTGATTTTGTATTAAAAATCCCTTGTAACATATTGTGATTGCAATTATAATGAACCATGCTTCATTTTGGATAGAGCAAGGTGAGGTTTCAACTCTCTTATTTCTATTGTGATTATGTTAGCCTACATGTGATTGTTATTATTGGTTCCTAGAGTCTTTATTAGGATGGGACTTCAGCGTTTTGTCAAAATTAGGTAATGAGAACCATTAATTTCTTATGGCTTTAGCACTTAGAAATATTTTCCACCATAAGAGATTAGTTAATGTGTAACACAAGTATTTATAATCACTTTAGAAAAAAAAAACATACATTCATACACATAGAATTCATACACTTTGAAATTCATACATTCATCAACATAAAATAAATTCATCAACTGAAAGATAAAATTGAAATGTCTAGTATGGCTATGGCTAGGACCACTGTCATATTTAGAAATACTACCACGAGGACTAGTAGTTGCAGCTCCAGAACCAACAGTCGTAGCCCTAGGACGAGAAGTGGGTTGTTGGAATACACCTTCGTGTTTGTGAGCCAAACAAGTGTTGACTTTGGACATGTATTCCATCTGTATCTTCAACAGCTCCATTCGTCTTTTGAGCTGACAAAAATCTTTTTCTTTTGGCAGTATGTCTAGAGCTACCATCGTCTTGACATGCCAGTAGAGTTCAAGTGTCTCAAATAACTTAGATTTTTGGGTCCTAGTGCATCCCATATCTGGGATCACCCTTTCCACTTTTAAGTCAACCTCTAACTCTTTTTTAAATTCACGAACAAGGAGAACCTCATATTCTAGGGCCGACATGGAAATTTTGTCTTCCACACGAACATAGGTTTCATAGTAACTGTCAATATCTATTGTTTCTCTTGCTACACGAGATGGATCTTCCCTAGAATTTCCAACACTGAAATGGAGATGCTTATAGCTGTGAGGAGCCATTAGAATGAAGGATGGAGTAGAGAGAGTTACAGGCCTACAAGTAGGGGAAATATGAACAAGGAGAAATGTAAGCAGAAGGGTCATAATAATATGAGAGATGCAATTGAAGATCATAGGCTGCTCTATGTTATTAATGAACTTACCAAGATTTTTGTCACCCTCAAGGAATATTTTGATGGGTTCTCTCATGGATATGAGTTCCTCAAGGTGCATACGACCATCCATGATGATACTTGGCATCATATAGTGCAACGAAGCATTCATCGACATTATTCTCATATTAATGTGAACCTTATTGAGAGAAAGAGTGATCTCCTTATCCCTCATGTGAATAGTCTGTATTTTCATGGCCAGCACAGAAACATTCAATTCCATAATGGTGTTGGGTGCTGAGGATGCCGAAGGAGATCTGAGGGATGATGGTGGAGGTGACATGTCCATGGCCAAGATGTGACCGGTGGAATTCCCCTGTACGCGATCCATTCATCACATGATCCCCCACTAACATTTGAGATTTCATGCTACTAGACACCCCATCCGAGGATAAAATATATCTATATTAGTATATATTTTATTATTATTTTATTTTAAATTTTATTATTATGGTTGGTTTTGTCTTTTTAATCAATCTCTTTTGTATTCCAATTTATTTTATAATTAATGGTATGTCATATTATACATCTAAATTATATCTGGTTGCATATGTATTGGGTTAATCTCTCTACAATAATTAGTGTAGTGGAAGAAATAATTTACTCTCTTTGTAATAATTAGTGTAGTGGCAACAATCGTCTACTTTCTCTGCAATAATTAGTGTAGTGGCGGAAATAGTCAACTCTCTCTCCAATAATTAATGTAGTGGCGGAAATAGTCTTGATGACAAGATGAAAGTATTTCTGATGATTGTGTACACACACCACACATACATATAAACATAACAACTAGAATAGGAGCAGACCAAACTAAAGTGGTATCTTGTACAAGGCTTGTATATTTTTCTATTGTTTGGCCTACCTCTACTTTAGTTTTTTTTATTGTTTCTTGCAATTTTTTTTTATGTTTGTCTCTATTTGAAGTTTGTTATTCTTTTGTTTACTTCTTCAACTATTTTCGATAAATCATTCTATTTCTTTCTTTTGGATTTCTCTACGAATACCTAAGATTAAACTTCATAAGATTTTAACTTGTAAATTTGAATTAAGAAGAAAAGATTTCAACATATGATCTGATAGAGTCCCAATTTTCATTGAAATCTTCAACTGCACCATAAAGGGACTCAAGTTTAGATTCTTTGGGGGGAACAATAGTTTGAAAATTTTATTGGCTCTCCATAGAGATAACAATCATTTCCTTGTTGGTTTTTATTATCAAACGTTTTTTTTTTGGAAATGTCTTTTCTTCTAATAATTCTTTCATAGATTCATCTATCTATCTATCCCTTTTTCTGACTTGTTATATTGATTTATGAAAAAAATTACCAATCTTTCAAATCAACTTTGTTCTTTATCATCTTTTTTATGGACCTTCTATCCATACATAAATCTTCTATGAAAATTCTTATCATTTCAGCTACATTTGCAAAGGATAAATTAGTAGTATCTAATTTCTATTTACAAACATGATATATGTACTTTATCAAGAATTGGATAAGGAATTATTTTTATGATATTTTGCTTGATGGAATTATCATATACATGAATAATTGTTTAATACAATTTTTCATAATCCATCATGAATTCATTAAATCCTTTTAAACTCACTAATTCCATCCCTAACAACATTTTCATGTCACTTTCCTTGATGATGTGCTTCCATAAACCAAAGGATAGCACAATTATCTTTATAAGTGTAGCTAAGTTTCTTATTTTTTCTTTTGATAGGGGTTTTGTCCCTCCTTCTAACAATAAACCAAATTCATTTTGAGTTTTTCTTGAGAGTTTTTCCAATGAGAATATTAAGATTCCTTTGAATTGTTCATCTATTCACAATCCATGACATTGTCTACCTGCACTAGGTGGCATAAATTCAACCATTCTTGCAATTTCTATACTCGTTAATTAGTTTATAAGTCATTAAAATCAAGAGGTAGATTGAGGGGGGGATTTGCACTTAATTTTATCCGGTTTCTCCAAATGATTTCCTCATGATGAGGCTTCTACTTTTCAGAAGGTCAGAAATTCTTCTACCTTAAGAATTGTCTTGAGGATATGTCTTTGTCTTTTTACTTCTCTAATTTTCTTGAGCTAGTTTTCCAATTGATTTATTTTTTCTTGGTTGGAATCATTTGAAAGTTCAAATTCTTTCATCATGTTACTATAGGTATATATTTAAACTTAGTATGGAAAATATCTACATTGGCATCCATATGATGGTTCCACCATCTCCACTAGTTTCTTAAATAGTTGTCATGGTTCTATCAAGATTGTTCAGAGTTCCATGAAATATGCACATCATTTCATAAACTTAAAAAATGTTCTTAGTTCAACCCACATATATCAAGGTTTCCATAACTACTTGGGTATCCACCATCCCAATCATTTCTATAGATAATTCTCATGGTCCCACTAACATTTTTCATAATTCCTTAAATGAATTGCATGGAAACATAAGGAATACTCTCAGTTTCACTCATGTATAACGTACTTCCAATAATTGTTTGTGGTTTCACCATTACCACTAGTTCCACAAATAATGATCAAATTTTCAATGGTAGTGTTCACCATGCTCATAATCATGCACATGGTAACATAAGCATTGCTCACATTTCCATAAGCATTGTTCATTTTTCCTTGATCAACACCCAGAGTTCTGTGAACTAAAGCATTGTGATCTTGGTTCCATTCACACATGTCATGATTTCAATAATTTCTCGTCTTTCCAACATCTTCACTAGTTCCATACACACTACTTACAGAACCATCCCCATTGTTCATAATTCCCTAAACGATATGAACGGCTCTACTAACTTAACAAACATTGATTCTTCCACCACCATACATTGTGGTTTTGCTAATTTTTTAGGCTTCCACCATGCTCACTAGTTCCGTAAGAAGATATTAGAACAATGTGGGTGGAACCAAAATTATTATATACATTCATGGAATCATGCACATTATTCAAAAACCGTGAATGATGTTGATGGAACCCCTCACTTATTCTCTTGAAGCATTCAAAATAAATGCACAAATATTCATAGAACATTTAAAATACAATGTTATATTTAATTTGCACATATTTAAAAGTCTATTTAAATACTCACTTATTCTCTTGAAACATTCAAAATAAATTCACAAATATTCACAAAACATTTAGAAGTACAATGTTATATTTAATTTGCACATATTTAAAAGTCTATTTAAATAATTAGAATTTAAGTTTTAGAAAACAATTTTATATAATTATTAGAAATAAGTTTTTTAAATTCAAATTAAATGATTATACAATCATCATCATTTTCAATTGGTTGTCAAAATTTATATTTAACTTTAAAATATATATTTTAATATAAAAAATTAAATTTAACAAAATTTTCTAATGAAAAGACAAGATGATATTATTATTATTATTAAAATAGTGTTTTTTGAAAAAAATGAATATTTTATTTGAAAATATATCTCAATACTAAAACTAAATTTAACAAAAAAATTTACTAGTAAAACCATAAGCATAAACATGTTCATGGTTCTATACACAATGTTTATGCTTTTAGTTAACATATGGTTTTGATAATACTAGTAAAACCAATAGTATAAACATTGTTTATCATTCCATAAATAATGCTTATGTTTGTAGTCTCTTCTCTCGGAGTGAAAGACTGAATCATTGGGCCCATTGCAGTTTCAGGAGCCTCATGCTCCTCATCCAATGTTGAATCATAACTTGAAGGTTGTCCTCGCAACATGTACAACCTATCCACTTGATCACCAATCAGTTGTGCCTCCACCGGTTCCACTCCCTCCCTATAGATAAATACATATCCCCTCTTGAACAATGTAAAATATCCAACATCCTCCAAGGCTAAGACTGAGAGCAAGATAACCCTCAACTGTGGAAGAAAAAAAACTCCATCAAGCTATAGGAATCCTCCATACTCGAGTCAGAATCTAACCCTTCCAAATCCATATACATCGCGTGCCATACTACCTTCACTCTCCACCATTCGGTCAGGACCTGTCTCTGTTATAATAAGGAATCGATATTCTCGTCATGTGACAAGAGGCTCCATGATCAACAATCCATCTGAAATCACCCCCAAATCCTCCACTACCGACACCAGATACTAGAGTAACAAAATAAAATTCCTTATCAAACTTGGAAGAAAAATACACAATGGTTGTTGTAGCAACTGTCTCAGGCCCCTCCCATTCCTTTCTCTTCTTCTTATTCTAAGGCCACTAAGAAGCAAGGTGCCTCAACTAGTTACAACAATAGCATCTGACTCTACTCAACTCCCTCCCAGAATATCATTTAGCATCTCAATTTATATTATGTCCCCTTCTTTGAGATCCTTCCCAGATCTCCTCCTAAGTGAAAACATTTCACAGTCTGCTCCAATATAGAAGATTCTCACGACCCACCACACACTTCATGAAGACTCCCCTTTCCTTGGTGAAGCTTTTCAAGGCTATCGTCACCAACTCTAGAATCCGATATGACCTCCCCAAGTACACCCAACTCATATTTCACTTGAGATAATCGGGTAAGATAAGAAGACACACTATCCCCCTTAACCATATTGGTATCATGAAGTTTATCCTTCAAGGCCATCTTCTCTTTTTCGTTCATTTCCTCAAATAAATTCTTAAGGGCATCCTACATCTCTTGGGATGTCTTCTTTTCAACCAAGTGTGGAATACAGTGGTCCTTCACCCCATCCTGAATAATCCTATGAGATTTGGCCTCCTTTACCTCATGCAAATCCAAAGAAACAAGATCTGTTGTGGGAGCCAGAAAAACATAACTGACATAATTCCAAATATTGTTCTCCTTGAGAACAACTAACATCTAGACCTTCCACTACAAACAGCTGGAAATTCCATCCAACCGATCCTCAAATATAATTCATCCATCCATATTCCTTGTCATTATTCAAAGGAAAACAAACAATAGATTTTCCCCCTTTCAAACTTGCCCAAATATCTCACTGCTCACTGTCACTTAGAGCCCAAGCTCCGATACCATGTAGAAATTTAATGACAAAATCAACAAGACTAAATTATGTGATACACTTAGTTACCTAGAGATAATTGTCTTCTATGAACTTTGAAATATTTAAACCCACATTTATAAGTTACTATAAGCATAAATACACATTGCTAAGAAATTTTGCAGTGGACTAAACACAATGAACAACAACCATTAATCTCAGAAAAAATCATAAATAGGCAATGCGAGGGAAAATCCCAATGTAGGGAAACCCAATGAGAGAGAGATATTTTATTAACATTTACAACCAAGAGAAATAACTTACAGTAACGAAGAGTCCTGAATTTTTTCCTCGATTTTTGTTCCCACAAAATCATAGTAAGAACATCGTGGAGTTACTAATATAGATTTATTCCTTTTAGCCACTTGGATGAGAAAGAAAGGAAATTTTAGTGTTAGCCTAGGTTTGATTATCACAACATTTAAGTGTAAGTCTGAGTGGAGCATCATAAAATAAATAATATAAACAAAATAAGGAAATAGTAGCATGAAATTGCAGAGAAAGAGTAAAAGACTGAGATATGTTGTACCAATGGAAATACTTCGAGTACAACACCACGAGGAATTTGGTGAGAAAATGAGATCTCTTATTTCTCTTTGGGATGGGTCATTCTTTTCCCTTCAAAAACTTTTCTCTCTCAAGAATGATATGGTGAAAAGAGGTGTAAAAAATCTCTCAATATATGAGATATTCAAAAAATTAAGAAACAATGATTATGAAAGTATGGATGAGTTCGTGATAAAAGAGGATTCTCAATACTCATGCAACGAGCATAACATTACTTAGAGTTATCATATAATTTTTCATGCTAATGGATTCGATTTATAGGCCTCCAACAAGCTTAACAAAAACTAGTTTCAATGGGAAATGGGAGCCCACTTGGGTGTGGCTTCCCATGCTTGAGTAGACATAAACCCATTGGTTGTACCAGTCTTATATTCTTATGGGATGAAGGCCTCTTGGTCCTTAAACTAGGAATAATATTTTATGGGAGTTTTGATCATTAATGCACCAAAAAGTTGGTGAAACTACACTTCTTTTGGTTCATGTGACTTTTGAGTGAACAATCGCACTAACGTATGTGGATCAAGCTAAATCGTGTTTCAGTGAGCCACACAAATGGAATAAAAAAATCACTATGTATAGTTTTTTTGTTCTGTTGAAGATGGTGTGTTAATTCCATGAAGATATAAGTTTGTGTAAATAATTTATGACTCTTCCATTGATCACTTGTATAGCTCTCTGATTGATTTTTAAGTGATAACACTTTTCATCTCAATAGGTCCTTGAAATTAAAATTTCAAGGACCTTCAAATTTCACCATTGCATACAAGCATAATGATAATATTCTACTTCCACGTGGTTAATGCATGGAACAATGAACATGTCTAGTCATTTTCCTCTTACCACCATAATTCCAATAAAATTCCCTCCTTCTAGTTTCCTCAAACAATAATGCCAAAAGTGTCTCAGTTTCCAATAGTGACCCTTGTTGATTAGAAATTTGGTCACCTCAATTTTCCTCTCTTCGAAAAGAAAAATTAAGATCATAATCTCACGATGTATCTCTCAGTTTCATCTTCCTCACATATTTTACAGATTCAAAATACAAGTATGTATGCTCAAGATATCCACGTTTTTGTTTAAAAGAAAATTTCTTCATGTGCAATACAACTAGTTTCTCTCTATGTACTTAGTCTTGGTACTTAGTCTTCTTGAAAACTCACCTTTCTATTTTTAACTGAGAGAAAAATTCATGTTCTCCATTTTTTCTCTCTCATACTCTCATAACCACTTCACTTCTCCTACAATCTACCATACTTAGTCTCATTTTCATATTTCACTTATTCATCTCATATAACACTCCCCTCTCATTCACTTTAACATAATTGTATTATTATTTGGAAATTTCACTCATATCCCCTCTCCTCTCCATACTTAAAATATTTCTCACTCCTCTCTATACTTTGAATAATTTCACTCATTCCCCTTCCTCTCTCCCATAACTTATACTCCTCTCTTTTATATAATCTCCTCTCTTATAACTCCATCCTTCATTCCCCTTCTTCTCTCCCATATCTTATACTCCTCTCTTTTATATACTCTCCTCTCTTATAACTCCATCCTTCATTATATTTAGTTTTATTTTCCCCTTCTACCTCTCTTCCCTCTACCCGCCACACCCGTTAGACAGATCCTCGTTACTTAGTTTCATTTTCATATCCTCTCTCCCCTCCTTATCCCTTCATATCTCTCTCTCCATTCATCCTATCCATCTCCCATTATTTTTTTTCCTTCCCCCCTCACTTCACTCCTATCCCTCCTCTATGCATTCAAAAACCCATTTGCCTTGCCCCCGCAACCTCTCCTCATCCGCACAACACCGCAATCCTCACAACCTTCCATACTCCATCGAATCGCCATCGCCTCCCCCTCTCCTCTCGTTCATCTCCCCATATCCATACATAAACTCTTCCTGAGTTTTATTCCACTGTATCCAATCAAGACATGTGGTAGACATGAATGCACTCTAAGAAGATCATCCTGAGCAGGACAGACAGGTTCAATGAACATTTTGAGCATCAACGCTTGGAACAGCATCTGCAACTTTGATCTTCGAACGCGTCTCTTGTATCAGAGATTTTATTACTTTAACCCCCTTTCCTATAACACTTCCGACCACATTACCAGGACACAGTATGCGATACACAGTACTGTCGGCACCAGGCAAAGCTTGCTCTCGACCACTGCCAGAGTTCCGCCTCTTATTTCTATCATTGTTCTCTGCAAACTCGTTTTCGTTGCGTGTTCGCTTTCCAGCGGCAGAGTGTAACCGGTCCATGGCAATCCTTACAGATAAGGTCCCCCTATCTTAAGGTAAAACGCCTGGGAATGACAGGAAGGCTATTGAGTAAGCCAGGAGAAAAAGCTCTCGGTCGTTCAAGTGAAACGAGAAATCACAGCCTCCGAGTATCAATTGAAACAGTTCAGCTCAACGGTACTAATTTGCCCCTTTTATATGGCATGCGTTAGGGCTTACTAAGGAGGACAACTTGCTGAACCGGTACCGTCGTGTTAACACCGACGTGTGTGGGTCAGGGTTTGTGGTTTTATTAAGGCAGGGAGGAGCGAGGTGGTTTAGTGACTAGGGGTTTACTATGTGTGAGAGGGGTTAGGTGTTTCAAACTGAAAGGCATATTGATTTTATACATTATTGTAATACATAAATACTCCTTACAAAAGGAAATATGCATCTACAATATATATGGTATTATTATTTATTATTTATTTAATTAATGTGAATTGAATTATGAATTTATTAAATATTAATAAAGATGAAAATATTGTATTATTATTTATTAAATTAATGTGAATTGAATTATGAATTTATTAAATATTAATATACATGAAAAATAAATCAGTCTCAAGTTCAAAGTATTAAGATAGATTAAAATCTCCATGGAAAAAATTAAAAAAAATTAAAATTAAAATAGATTAAAATAAAGTATTAAAAAAATTAAGATTAAAATATATCTATACTATTTTTTAAAGTAAAAAACCATATTAATATTTACATTTTCGATAGTCTAGAAATCATCAAGTTCTTAGATCTCAAATATTATGACAGTTTTTTAGTTTCATTACACAGAAAGACATGGCCCAGAGGGAAAACCATGTATACCATGTCTGTCATTGTTATACTTAGAAATTGAAAAATTAAATCGAAATGTCTAGTATGGCTATGGCCATATTTGGAAACTATAAAGACATAGACAAAAGATGAATTAACCATAAGAAAATGTTGTAGAAATTCTTTGCAACCTGAGGTTCCATAGCAGAGGACTTGCTACGACGAGCGCCATCTTTAGAAATACCACCATGAGAATTAGTAGGTGCAACTCCAGAATCAACAGTCATAGCCCTAGGATGAGCAATGGGTGGTTGGAAGAGGCCTCCGTGTTTGCGAGCCAACCAAGTGTTGACTTTGGACATGTATTCCATTTGTATCTTCTGCATCTCCATTCAGCCTTTGTGCAAACAAAATTATTTGTCTTTTGGCAGCATGTCGAGAGCTACCATCGTCTTGACATGCCAATAGAGTTCAACGGTGTGAAATAACTTTGAGTTTTGGGTCTTTGTGGATCCCATATCTAGGATCACCCATCCCACTTGTAAGTCAACCTGGGCCAAGGAGGCCACCTAGGGGAATGCCCACCTAGGGAGCAGAAGTCAATCACCTAGGCGCAACACTTCTTCACCATTTGATGATGAATTAAATATATGTAAAATAAATGGTTCCCTTGGTATATAAAGTGATTTGGGACTAAAATAAAGCATTCTTACCTTTTCTTCTGAAGCTATGTGTCTTGGTTGTTTTCTTTTCTGAGTTTGCAGTTTACATTCACGACAATTTTGTTTTTAGGGTTTCTGAAGAATAACGAGTGCGCCTTCTTTCATGGCTGCCTCCTAGTGACTCTGTTTTCCATGCTTCCACCTCTGAGAGAAAGCTTATCTCATTAGCTACCCACTCTCTCAGGGAGAAATCATTTCCTTTGAGTTTTCATAGGTAGAAGGGAGGGCGCACCAACTGGGGTTTGTGCCCTTGCTGGTGTCTTCTTTGTGGGAATGAAGTGAGTGTACCCTCTTCCATGGCTACACTGGGATTCTCCCACTAATCCCTAGAGGTCACTCTGAGATCGCCAAAACGTCTTGTCCACTCTCAGATCACCTCGGTCTGGATCCTCATTTGCTTGCTCACCCAAACTAATGGTGTGCCCCTCGTCAGATTTGCGCCCCTGAGGAGAGTTTTTGGTCAGAAGCTGAGCTATGTCTTGCATGGCCACCTTCTCCTATAGATTGCCTTCTTGGGAAGATTAATTGGTATCATATCCTCAAGATCCATGGAAAAGCTTCCCATCTTGAAGATTGAGCCAAATTTGTTTTGGGGGGTTTTCATGTAATAATTTAGAGTTTGTCTATTCGAGGATTTCCATTTTATGCAAGAAGATCCATGGATCTCATAAGCCCCAAGGGAATCTACATCTCCATTGCCACATAGAGGAGCTCCATAGATCTAGAACAATACAGATCTCTCCCTCTAGACCAGTTCAAGCTCCGTTTCCTTAGGGTTTTGAGTCCTCTCTTCTCAAAACAGAGTCCTCTGTTCAACATTACAACCCAGGGGCACCTTTTCTCTTCAGTCATCCTTACAATGAATCCACGCAAAGATCCTTTGGCAATCGACTCATATTCCAACACATCAAATCCTATCCAAGATCTTGCCTCCGTCCTCAATGAGCTGCTCAAAATGCAACAACAAAACAATCCAGATCCATTTCGGTTGGACACTCAAATCCAACTACCCAAGTTTGTTGCAAAAGCAAATGGTGAAATGGTCGATTCTTGGATCTGTAGCCTATCCACCTTGCAATTAGAAAGACTGGAAAAAACTTGGTGGGATATAGAGCAAGAGAAGACCACATTTGTGATAGATATTGGGGATGCTCCTGAATCCTCTACCTCGCAACCCATCAAAACCTAGGCTCGCTTTTTGAAGATTTGAGAAATATCTTCTACCCACCTTGGTATGTACAATCCTTATGGATCAAATGGCACCAACTTCAACAACTCCCCTCACAAGAAGTGCAAGGCTACATAGACTTCTTCTACAATATGCGCCTCTTACTTCTGTTCTAGATCCGGAAGAGGTATTCATATTAAAATTTGTGGCTGGTTTATTAATTCAATTCCATCGAGAAGTAGAGTTGTTTGAAAATCCAACTTTACATAAA
>ML786273.1:151770-198143 GCA_009831015.1 Picea engelmannii
CAAAACCCCACACCGAATACAACTACAAGGACACCGTGGTGCTCATTCCACAAAACTACTTCACACAATTCATTAGATTGTTGAATCCTCCAAAATCTAAAAACCAACAAAACCCTACTCACTAAGATCATTGCGCCTTCCCATGTAGAAGATACCGGAGAATTTCCTCTGGACAATCCCACAGAAGTAGATCCCTCATTGACTCTAATGACCCAGGAAGATTTGAACGCATCCACCCTACCCCTCTTCACCCATAACTGCTAAATCAAAAACGCCTCGGATTTACTGATTATGGACAATGGAAGCCAAAAAAATTTGGTGTCTTAATCCCTTATCAACTGCCTTACTCTTGTCACCACTCCACATACACAACCCTATCAACTTGGATGGGTCCAAAAGGATGGCCCTCGCCTCCTACTTTCCAAATGTTGTTTGGTCACTATCACCATAGGCCAATTCAAAGATACTGTCCTCTATGATATCATCCCCTTGGATTGTGTGGATTTTTTGCTCGGTATCCCATACCAAACCCAAATAAATTTTATCTATCTAGCCAAATCCTGCCAATACAAAATTACCAAAGATGGACACACTTATATCTTAACTGCAGCAAAAACCAAATCCCCTTCTACCAAAGAACAAATCCCACATGTACACTTAAACCAATGTGTCTCTCTCTATTTGGTGTGCCCAATAACACCAAACAATAAAACACACCCTATTCCTGAAACTATGACTCCCCTCCTCCACGAGTTCGCAGAGGTATTTCAACCTCCGGAGGGACTTCCCCCCTCCCACCACATTGACCATTCCATTGATCTAATTCCCAAATCTGCCTTACCTAATGCCCCTACTTACCGGTTGGCCCCAACAGAAACTGAGGAAATGGAAATACAATTGACCGACCTCATCAACTGTGGCCACATCCAACCTTCATCTTCTCCCTATGATTTTGCCTCTTTTTTCATCCCTAAATGAGATACCTCATAAATGCGCCTTGTCACTGATTACCGAGCCTTGAAAAAAGAAACAATAAAAAATCGTTACCCCCTTCCCCGGATTGAGGAACTACTCGACACCCTCCAAGGAGCTAAGTGGTTTACTAAATTGGATTTGACAACCGACTACCATCAAGTTTGAATGAACCTAGATTATGTTTGGAAAATAGCGTTCAAGACCAAATTTGGTCTTTTTGAGTGGAAAGTCATGCCTTTCGATCTCACGAACTCCCCAAACACTTTCATGAGGCTCATCAATGACATATTCAGAGCACATTTGGGTCGATTTGCAGTCATCTACTTAGATGAAATTCTCATCTTCAGTCGGACATGGGACACTCCCATGCAACATGTCCGACAAGTTGTCCAAATTCGCCAAGAACACAAGTTGCAAGTCAAAGAGAAGAATCCTATTTTGGTCAGAATTCAGTCCCCTATCTCGTCTTTGTGGTCATCTCAGAGGATATTCAACCAGATCCAACTCGCATCCAAGCATTGAAACAATGGCCTCACAATATTCTATTGGTGTCATACTTAAACAACGAGGACAACCAATTTCTTACCACTCTGAAACCCTGTTTGAGGCAAAGAAAAATTATAGTACGTATGAAAAGGAATGTTATAGTCTAGTGCAAGCACTCAAACAATGGAGGCATTATTTGTTGGGTAAATAAACCATTCTACATACCGACCACCACCCTTTTATTTTCATCAACTCTCAATTGAAGATTCAGGAACAAAGACATCTTAAATGGGCCTCCTACATTCAACAATTTCACTTAGTCATCAGATACAAGAAATTCACTTCTAATAAAATGGTTGATTTTCTAAGTCAACCTCCCACTCTAGTTCTTTCCATTCTATAAGTACGTTGTGCTACTTGTGACACATGGAAAGATCAATATGCTACTGACACTGAATTTCGAGAGATTTGGGAAGCTTTGCAAAGCCCCACAGTGATCAATCAAACCCCCTTCCTAGACTACACTATTCGGGATGGGTGGCTATATAAGTTGAATTTGTTATGCGTTCCACACTCAGAATACCACCTCTTGCTCATCGGGGAAGCACATTCTTCAGCCTATAGGGGTTACTTCAGGACCACAAATACCACCCAACATCTGCAACGCCATTTTCATTGGCCTTCCATGCAGCCTCAAGTTGAAAAATTTATCTGAGCTTGTGCCTTATGCTCACAATCCAAGCCATCCAACCAGAAGTATGGGTTGTATCAACCACTACTGCTTCCTTCTCGGTCTTGGGAGTCAATCTCAATGGACTCCCTAAGTGGATTTCCAACAACCCAAAATAAACATGATGCAATATGGGTAGTGGTATGTCACTTTAACAAAATGGAACTTTTTATCCCATGCACAAAGACTACAACAATGAAAACAACATAACTCTATTTTTGTCATGTCTAGCCCCATTTTGGCCTCCCAAGCAGTATCATCTCAGACAGAGATTCTCGCTTCCTTATTACATTTTGGAAGACCATATGGGTGTTATTGGGGTGCCACCTCAAGTTTTCTACTGTATTCCATCCTCAAATGGATGGCCAAACAGAGGTTGTCAACAAAGTCTTGGTGCATGCTCTCCGAAATCACTTTGGGCGCAACAAACAATCAGACAATTACTTACACATTCTCCAGAATAGCTACAATAAGAAAACACATTCTTCTAGAAGATTTTCACCTTTTGAAGTCTTCTTAGGATTCCAACCAGCATCTCCAACTGAGATTCCACTCACTTGGGCTCCTTAAGGTACCTTTCATCAACAACATGAACAAATGTCAGCTCAATGATTTCTCCAACAAATTGCACAATGCCATAGTGCAGTCACATCAACACTCAAAGTAGCCCAAGATCATGCCAAGCAGCGCCATGATGAACAAATAACCATCATGGCCTTTCAACCAAGGGATCAAGTCTGGTTACACTTGGATAAGAAGCACTTCAAAGTCCACCATCACAAGCTTCTACCAATCAGATATGGTTTGTATACAATACTCGACAAGATTGGAGAAAATGCATATAGGTTGGATCTGCCACCACTATTGGGAATCCACAATGTCATTTATTTAAATCACTTAAAGTTGTTTGAGCCTTCCTTCTTGGAAGAACCAGTCACCATCACTCATCCAGTGGACAAAATTCCTGATTTCCAACTCCCATTGGCCAGAGACACTTAATTGGACACTCGAAGTAGCTCTACAAGACACCAGACTTACACTTCATATCTGGTATCCTGCCAAGGACAAACTCCAGCTCAAGCAAAGTGGATCACAACTGATGTATTGCAAAACAAGTTTCCGCATCTTCTCATGGAAGTCGAAACATTTATAGATCTAAAAAGGGAGGAATTGGGCCAAGGAGGCCACCTAGGGGAACACCCACCTAGGGTGCACAAGTCAATCACCTAGGGTGCACAAGTCAATCACCTAGGCGCAACACTTCTTCACCTTTTGATGATGAATTAAACATATGTAAAATAAATAGTTCCTTTGGTATATAAGGTGAACCAGGACTAAACTAAAGAATTCTTACCTTTTCTTCTAAAGCTATGTGTCTAGGTTGTTTTCTTTTTTGAGTTTTCATTTTACATTCATATAAATTTTGTTTCTAGGGTTTCTGAAGAATAACTAGTGCACCTTCCTTCATGGTTGCCTCTTGGTGACTCTGTTTTCCATGCTTCCACCTCTGAGATAAATATTATCTCATTAGCGAGCCACTCTCTCAGGGATAAAATCATTTCCTTAGAGTTTTCTGAGGCAGAAGGGAGGGCGCACCAACTGGGGTTTGCTCCCTTGTTGGCTTCTTCTTTGTGGTAATGAAGTGATTGCGTCCTCTTCCATGGATTCACTGGGATTCTCCCACTAATCCCCGGAGGTCACTCTAATATCGCCAAAACATCTTGTCCACTCTTGGATCACCTTGATCTGGATCCCCATTTTCTTGGTCACCCAAACTAATGGTGCACCCCCGCTCATATTTGTGCCCCTGAGGAGATTTTTTGGTCAAAAGATGAGATATGGCTTGCGTGGTCACCTTATACTTTAGATTGCCTTCTTGGGTAGTTCACAACCTCTTAGTCTTCTTTAAATTCACGAACAAGGCGAACCTCATCTTCCAGGGCCGACATGGAAACTTTGTCTTCCTTAGGCACATGGGTTTCATAGTAACCAACAATGTCTATTGTTTCCCTTGCTGCACGAGATGGCCCCGCCCTAGAAGTTCCAACATTCAAATAGCGAGGCTTACAACTACGAGGAGCCATTATAATGAAGGACAGAGTAGAGGGAGTTACAGGCCTACAGGTAGGGGGAATATGAACAAGGGGAAACGTAAGCATAATGGCCATATTAATGTGAGAGATGCAATTGAATATCAGAGGCTCCTCTATGTTCCTAATGAACTTATCAATAGTTGCGTCACCCTCAAGGAATATGTTGATGGGTTGTCTAATGGATATGAGTTCCTCAAGGTGTAGACTATCAGTCATGATGATACTTGGCATCATATATCACAATGGGGAATTCATCGACATTATTCTTATAAGAGAGGAAACCATGTATACCATGTCTATCACGATTATGCTTAGAAACTGAAAGATAAAATTTAAATGTCTAATATGGCTATGGCCATATCTTGAAACTATAAATACATAGGCAAAAACTGAATTAACCATAAGAAAATGTTCTAGAAATTCTTTGGAACCTGAGGTTCCATAGTAGAGGACTTGCTAGGACCAGCGCCATCCTCATAAATGCCACCATGAGGACTAGTAGATGTAGCTCCATAACCAACAGCCATAGCCCTAGGACGAGAAGTGGGTGGCTCGAATACACCTTTGTGTTTGTGATCCAACCAATTGTTGACTTTGGACATGTATTCCATCTATATCTCTAGCATATCCATTCATATTTTGAGTTGACAAAAATCTTTGTCTTTTGACAGTATGTCTAGAGCTACCATCATCTTGACATTCCAGTAGAGTTCAAGTGTCTCGAGTAATTTAGATTTTTGGGTCTTGGTGCATCCCATATCTGGGATCAACCTTCTCACTTGTAGGTCAACCTCTGACTCTTTTTTAAATTCACCAAAAAGGCAAACCTCCTATTCCAGGGCTAACATGGAAAATTTGTCTTCCTTAGGAACATAGTTTTCATAGTAACTGACAATATATATTGTTTCTCTTGTTGCACGAGATGGATCTTCCCTAGAATTTGCAGCATTCAAATGGCGAGGCTTACAGTAGTGACGAGCCATTAGAATGAAGGACATAGTAGAGGGAGTTACAGGCCTACATGTAGGGGGAATATGAACAAGGATAAATGTAAGAAGAAGGGAAATAATAATATGAGAGATGCAATTAAGATCATAGGCTCCTCTATGTTATTAATGAACTTACCAAGATTTCCATCACCCTCAAGGAATATTTTGATGGGTGCTCTGATGGATATGAGTTCCTCAAGGTGCAGACGACCAACCATGATGATACTTGGCATCATATTTTGCAACGAATCGTTCATCGACATTATTCTCATATTAATGTGAACCCTGTTGAGAGAAAGAGTGATCTCCTTCTCCCTCATGTGAATAGTCTGGAGTTTCATGGCCAGCGCAGACACATTCAATTCCATAATTGTGTTGGGTACTTTCAAATCCAGAACCTGTTGAGGATGGCCGAAGGGATATCTCGGGGGTGATGGTGGAGGTGACATGTCGATGGCCATGATGCGACAGGTGGAATTCCCCTGTAATCTAACCATGCACCACATGATCCCCCAGTAACATTTGAGCTCTCATGCTACTAGATAGCCAATCCGGGGATAAAATATATCTATATTAGTATATATTGTATTATTATTTTATTTTAAATTTTATTATTATGGTTGATTTTGTCTTTTTAATCAATCTCTTTTGTATTCCAATTTAGTTTATAATTAATGGTATGTTATATTATACATCTAAATTATATTTGGTTGCATATGTATTGGGTTACTCTCTCTGCAGTAATTAGTGTAGTGGAGGAAATAGTTTACTCTATTTGTAATAATTAGTGTAGTGGAAACAATCGTCTACTTTCTCTATAATAATTAGTGTCGTGGCAGAAATAGTCTACTCTCTCTCTAATAATTAATGTAGTGGCAGAAATAGTATTGATAACAAGATGAAAGTATTGCTAATGATTGTGTACACACACCACACATACATATACACATAACAACTAGAATAGGAGCATACCAAACCAAAGTGGTATCTTGTACAAGGCTTGTATCTTTTTCTATTGTTTGGCCTACTCCTACATTAGTTGTTTTGATTGTTTCTTGCAAAAAATCTTATGTTTTTCTCTATTTGGAGTTTGTTATTCTTGTGTTTATTTCTGCATCTATTTTCGATAAATCATTCTATTTCTTTCTTTTGGGTCTCTCTATGAATGCCTAAGCTTCGACTTCATAAGAGTTTAACTTGTAAATTTGACTTAAGAAGCAAATATTTCAACATATGATCAGATATAGTCCCAATTTTCATTGAAATCTTCAATTGCACCATAAAGGGACTCAAGTTTAGATTTTTTTTGGGGAACAATCTTTTGAAAAAATTGTTGGCTCTCCATAGAGATAACAATCATTTCCTTGTTGGTTTTTATTATCAAACATATTTTTTTGGAAATGTCTTTTCTTCTAACAACTCTTTCATGGATTCATCTATATATCGTGAGACTCTTAAGTCAATATCTCATTTTATTTTAGAAGTGTTTCTTTCCTTTTTTCTGAACTATTATATCGATTTAGGAAAAAAATTACCAATCTTTCAAATCAACTTTGTTCTTTATCATCTTTTTTGTGGACCTTCTATCCATACATAAACCTTCTATGCAAATTCTTATCATTTCAGCTACATTTGCTAAGGCTAAATTAGTAGTATCTAATTTCTATTTACAAGCATGATATATGTACTTTATCAAGAATTGGATACATAATTATTGTTATGATATTTATCTTGAAGGCATTATCATCTACATGATTTCTTGTTTAAGATAATTTTTCATAATCCATCATGAATTCATTAAATCCTTTTAAACTCACTAATTCCATCCCTAACAACATGTTCATGTCACTTTTCTTGGTGATATGCTTCCATAAACCAAAGGATAGCACAATTATCTCTATAAGTGTAGCTGAGTTTTTTTTTTGTTCTTTTGATAGGGGCTTTGTCCCTTCTTCTGACAATAAAGCAAATTCATTTTTAGTTTTTCTTGAGAGTTTTTCCAACAAGAATATTAAGATTCCTTTGAATTGTGCATCTATTCATAATCCATGCCATTGTCTACCTACACTAGGTGGCATAAATTCAACCATTCTTGCAATTTCTCTACGCGTTCATTAGTTTATAAGTCATTAAAATCAAGAGGTAGATTGAGGGAGGGATTTGCACTTAATTTTATCTGGTTTCTCCAAAAGATTTCCTCCTGATGTTGCATCTACTTTTAAGAAGGTTAGAAATTCTTTTACCTTAAGAATTGTCTTGAGGATATGTCTTTGTCTTTTTACTTCTCTAATTTCCTTGAGCTAGTTTTCCAATTGATTTATTTTTTCCTGGTTGGAAGCATTTGAAAGTTCAACTGCTTTCATCATGTTACTATAGGTCTATATTTAAATTTAGTATAGAAAGTATATACATTGGCATCTATATGATGGTTCCACCATCTCCACTAGTTTCTTAAATAATTGTCATGGTTATATCAAGATTGTTCAAAGTTCCATGAAATATGCACATCATTTCAAGAACTTAAAATATGTTCTTAGTTCAACCCATATATATCAAGGTTTCCATAACTACTTGGGTATCCACCATCCCAATCATTTCTATAAATAATTATCATGGTTCCACTAACATTTTTCATAATTCCTTAAACGAATTGCATGGAAACATAAGGAATACTTTCAGTTTCACTCATGTATAACGCGCTTCCAATAATTGTTTGTGGTTCCACCATTACCACTAGTTCCACAAATAATGCTCACATTGTCAATGGTAGTGTTCACCATGCTCATAATCATGCACATGGTAACATATGCATTGCTCACATTTCCATAGGCATTGTTCATTTTTCCTTGAACAACACCCACAATTTTGTGAACTAAAGCATTGTGATCTTGGTTCCATTCACACATGACATGATTTCAATAATTGCTCATCTTTCCACCATCTTCACTAGTTACATACACACTACTTACATAAGCATCCCCATTGTTCATAATTCCCTCAACGATATGCATGGCTCTACGAACTTAAGAAACATTGATTCTTCCACCACCATACATTGTGGTTTTGCTCATTTTTTGCGCTTCCACCACGCCCACTAGTTCTGTAAGAAATTATTAGAACAATGTGGGTGGAACCAAAATTATTATTTACATTCATGGAACCATGCACATTATTCAAAAACCGTGAATGATGTTCATGGAACCACTCACTTACTCTCTTGAAGCATTCAAAATAAATGCACAAACATTCATAGAAACTTTTAAAAGTACAATGTTATATTTAATTTGCACATATTTAAAATTCTATTTAAATAATTAGAATTTAAGTTTTAAAAAACAATTCTATATAATTATTAGAAATAAGTTTTTTAAATTCAAATTAAATGATTATACAATCATCTTCATTTTCAATTGGTTGTCAAAATTGATATTCAACTTTAAAATATATATTTTAATATAAAAAATTAAATTTAACAAAAATTTCTAATGAAAAGGCAAGGTGATATTATTATTATTATTAAATTAGTGTTTTTTGAAAAAAATGAATATTTTATTTCAAAATATATCTCAATAATAAAAACTAAATTTTACAAAAGAATTTACAAGTAAAACCATAAGCATAAACATGTTCATGGTTCCATAAACAATGCTTATGCTTTTAGTAACATGTTTCGTGGTTTTGATAATACTAGTAAAACCATAAGCATAAAGATTTTTTATCGTTCCATAAACAATGCTTATGCTTTTAGTCTCTTCTCTCGGAATGCAATACTGAATCATTGGGCACACCGTAGTATCAGGAGCTTCATGCTCCTCATCCGATGTTGAATCATAACCTGAAGGTTGTCCTCGCAACATGTACAACCTATCCACTCGATCACCAATCAGTTGTGGCTCCACTGGTTCCATTCCCTCCATGTTGATAAATGCATGTCCCCTCTTGAACTATGTAAAATATCCAACATTCTCCAAGGCTAAGACTGAGAGAAAGTTAACCCTCAGCCGTGGAAAAAAGAAAACTCCATGAAGCTCTAGGAATCCTCCATACTCAAGTCAGAATCTAACCCTTCCAAATCCACGTACATCTCATTCCATAGTACGTTCACTCTCCACCATTCGATCAATACCTGTCTCTTTGATAATAAGGAATTCTCACCAGATTCTCTGCATGTGACAAGAGGCTCCACAGTCAACAATCCATCTGAAATCACCCCCAAGTCCTCCACTACCGACACCGGATACTAGAGTAACCAAAGAAAACTCCCTATAAAACTTGGAAGAAAAGTCCTCCATGGTTGTTGTAGAAGCTATCTCAGTCCCGTCCTATTCCTTCCTATTCTTCTTATTCTAAGGTCACTAAGAAGAAAGGTGCCCCAACTGGTTACAACAATAACATCTGACTCTACTCAACTCCCTCCCATAATATCCTTTTTTCTTTCTCTTTGTAACAAGAGAAACATCTTTATCATCTGCATCTTTCTTCTATCCACTTCTTTTAGATCCTTCTTGGATATCCTCCTCTGTGAAAACATCCCACATTCTGCTCCAATATAGAATATGCTCACGACCCACCATACACTTCAAAAATACTTCTCTTTCCTTGGTTGAGCCTTTCAAGGCTATCCTCACCAACTTTGAATAAGATATGACCTCTCCAGCTGCAGCCAACTCATCTTTCACTTGAGATAATCAGGTAATATAAGAAGACACACTCTCCCCCTTGCTCATATTTGTATCATGCAGTTTATCCTTCAAGGCCATCTTCTAGTTTTCATTCATTTCCTCAAATAAATTCTTAAGTGCATCCCACATCTCTTGGGATGTCTTCTTCTCAGCCAAGTGTGGAATAAGGTGGTCCTTCACCCCATCCTAAATAATCCTTTCAGATTTGGCTTCATTTACCTCATGCAAATACAAAGAAACAGGATCTGTTGTGGGAGCCACAACAACATAACTGGCATAGTTGCAAATATTGTTCTCCTTGAGAACAACTGACATCCGGACCTTCCACTGCAAATAGTTGGAAATGTCATCCAACCATATTCCCTATCATTATTCAAAGGAAAACAAACAATAGTTTTCCCCCCTTTCAAACTTTCCCAAATATCTCACTTCTCACTGTCACTCAGAGCCAAAGCTCCAATACCATGTAGAAATTTAATCACAAAATCACCAAGAAAAAATGATGTCATAAACTTAGTTACCTAGAGATAATTGTCTTATATGAACTCTGAAATGTTTAAAACCACATTCATAAGTTACCATAAGCATAAATACACATTGCTAAGAAATTTTGTAGCGGAATAAACACAATGAACGACAACCATTATTCCCAGAAAAACTCAGAAATAGGCAATCCCTCTCTAACAATTGCAAGTCACAACACCCTCACATAGAAATATCTCTTATGATGTGTGCCCAATCTCTCTTGGGATATGTACCCTTATTGCTTCCCTCTTTCCTCTCTCAAGCTATTCTCAGAAATCTATCTCTAACTCTTCCTCAATGTGTCTTACACACTACCCAATGCATTCCCTTATAATCTGAAAGTGGCTCTTCACCTTATCCAACCCTAGATCTAATGGCCAAGATATAATCTTGAATTTACAAGATCAAGGGCTATGATTCATTCCCTCCAAAATAAATCACTTTAAAATATTAAAGTACATTTTCACTTTGTAACATAAGTGCACTTTATGAGATGAAGTCACTTTAATATTAGAAGGTACAGTTTATTAAGAAGTCCCTTACATAAAATAACCACTTGATCACAACTTTATAACAACCCATTACAAAGTCAAGTGTCTAGTAGTGTAGGTACACGGTAACTTCCGCATACAAGAAACACATGGGGAGTACCTTATGAGATAAAAAGCTAACACTTTGAAAGGTTCTTTGCAACACTTGATTCTTTCTGATCCTCCTAAATTCTTTATGCATGAAGGGAGGAGAGAATACATTAACCCAAGTGATCTTTGGATACCTTTTTGGCGTGTGAAATTTTATTTTTGTGCAAGGGTGTAAGTGAAAACAAAATCAGTAGTTTATGTTTGAAGTTGTAGTAGGTGGACATCATGTGGTCCTTTAATCCTCTTTGTTATTAACCACTTAATGTTTGTGCAATCCTTTCTAAATTGGAAAACTAGACTTGGTTTGTAAGAGATGTGGACATGTGGGGTCCTTGCCAATATTTTAACTTACTAAGTGTTTGTTTGCAAAAAATGAAACTATCCTACGTTGTACAATGATATGGAAATTAAAGGTCCATACAAAGCTTTAACACCCTAGTATATTTACTTTTTAAAAAATAACTATGAGGTATACATGTGCTTTGGCGTCAATAGCTAATTTGTGTGATTTTTTTGAATAAACTAAAAAAATACTAAAGATAATATGTGCACATTACAGGGTTCTTATTGCCACTTTAATTTACTTCATATGTTGTTTGTTCTAAGGGAGATGGAAAAAACTTAGACACTCCTTTATTGTTCCCCAAGATCACTCAAGAGAGTGGGAGCACAAGAGTGTACTTACAGGTGAATGCTCAACTTAAATGCTCAAGGAGGCCAGTTTGGTGACCTGGAAAACGACAAAAGTGAAATAAAGAGATCTTGAAACCTAAAAGGGAAGAAATCATAGTAAGAACATCATGGAGTTACTAATATAGATTTATTCTTTTTAGCCACATGGGTGTGCAAGAAAGGAAATTTTAATGTTATCCTAGGTTTGATTATCACAACAGTTAATTGTAAGTGTGAGTGGAACATCATAAAATAAATAATATAAACAAAATAAGGAAATACAAGCATGAAATTGAAGAGAAAGAGTAAAAGACGTGAGATATCTTATACCATTGGAAATACTTTGAGTACAGCACCACGGGGAATTTGGTGAGAAAATTATATCTCTTCTTTCTCTTTGAGATGGGTCATTTTTTCCCCTTCAAGAACCTTTCTCTCTCAATAATGAAATGGTGAAAAGAGTTGTACAAAATCTCTCAATAGATGAGATATTCAAAACATCAAGAAACAACGGTTATGAAAGTATGGATGAGTATGTGATAAAAGAGGATTCCCATTACTCATGCAGCTAGCATAACATTACTTAGACTTATCATATAATTTTTCATGCTAATGGATTCAATTTATAGGCCTCCAACAAGCTTGACAAAAACTAGTTTCAATGGGAAATGGTAGGCCACTTGGGTGTGGCTTCCCAAGCTTGAGTAGACATAAACCCATTGGTTGTACCAGTCTTCAATTATTATATGATCAAGGATTCTTGGTCCTTAAAATAGGAGTAATATTTTATGGGAGTTTTAATCATCAATGCACCAAAAAGTTAGTGAAACTACACTTCTTTTGGTTCATGTGAATTTCGAGTGAACAATCGCACTAATGTGTGCAGATCACGCTAAATCGAGTTTCCTTGAGCCACACAAATGGAAAAAAAAGAACTATGTATAGTTTTTTTGTTATGTTGAAGGTGGCGTGTTAATTCCATGAACATATAACTTTGTTTAAAGAATTTATGACTCTTCCATTGATCACTTGTATAGCTCTGTGATTGATTTTTAAGTGATAACACTTTTCATCTCAATAGGTGCTTGAAATTAAAATTATGACTACCTTCAAATTTCACTATTGCTTACAAGAATAATGATAATATTCTACTTCCACATAGTTAATGCATGGAACAATGAACACGTCCAGTCATTTTCCTCTTACCAGCATAATTCCAATAAAATTCCCTGCTTCTAGTTTCCTCTGTAAACAATAATGCCAAAAGTCGTCTCTTCTGTCAGTTTCCAATAGTGACCCTTATTGATTAAAAATTTGGTCACCTCGATTTTCCTCTCTTTGAAAAGAAAAATTTATTACAAGAAGAATAAAATTTTAAAATATCATAATCTCACTGTGTATCCCTTAGTTTCATCTTCCTCACATATTTTACAGATTCAAAATACAAGTCTATATGCTCAAGATCTCCACATTTTTTTCTTAAAAGAGCATTTCTTCATGTGCAATACAATTGGTTTCTCTCTCGGTACTTAGTCTCTCAAGAAAATGACCTTTCTATTTTTAACTGAGAGAGAAATTCATGTTCTCGGTTTTTTCTCTCTCATACTCTCATAACCACTTCACTTCTCCTACAATCTACCATACTTAGTCTCATTTCCATATTTCAATTATTCATCTCACATACCAATCCCCTCTCATTCACTCTACCATAATTGTATTATTTGGAAATTTCACTCATATCCCCTCTCCTCTCCATACTTAAAATATTTATCGCTCCTCTCCATACTTATAATAATTTCACTCATTCCCCTTCCTCTCTCCCATCTCTTGTACTCCTCTCTCTTATAACTCCATCCTTCACTATACTTAGTTTTATTTTCCCCTTCCCCCTCTCTTCGCTCTACCCCCCACACCCGTATGATAGATCCTCCTTACTTTGTTTATTTTTCATATCCTCTCTCCCCTCCTTATTCCTTCATATCTCTCTCTCTCTCCATGCATCCTATCCATATCCCATTCCTTTTTTCCTTTCCCCATCTCTTCACTCCTCTCCCTCCTCTATGGGTTCATAAACCCATTTACCTTGCACCCACAACCTCTCCTCATCCCCACACCAATTCAATCCTCACAACCTTCCATACTCCACCGAACCGCCATCCCCTCCCCCTCTCCTCTCATACATCTCCCCATATCCATACTTAAACTTTTCCTAAGTTTTATTCCACCGTATCCAATCAAGACATGTTGCAGACATGACAACCAATGACACTAAGAAATGTGGAAATGAATGAAAATATGACATTTTTCATTCTATAGAAACTATCACAGTGATAGACATGGCGATGACATGGACACTGAATGAATGTTGACTAGGCCTTGATTGGGCAATTGGTTCACCAAATTTTTTATTGAGTCATGAAATTCCTATGGCTCGAGCTTCATAGTTTCCTTTTGTTTCACATAAATCATGTGGATCCATTTACTATATAAACACTTAACTATCAAATACCTCAATTCAAGTGGTATTTTAAAATGTGAATTTTAATGAAGGGACAAGATTAATCCATGAACTTGATGAACAACTACTAAGAAATGAACTTCCGAAGATCATACCTCAAGATTTGGGCATCGGTTTTGGAAAAAATATACCTCATTGGAAATGTAATTTGATGAGTAATATGATGGAATAGGTTTTAAGAGATGAAGTTTTCCATAATTATTCCACAAATTAAAATATAATTCGAGTATATTTCAACACTTGTTTGGAAATTATTTTTGGTACCTCGACTTCCTGAGTGCATATCTTGAGATCCATACCTCCAGATTGCACTCAAAAGAACTCGTTGGAAATATGGAATGATGGATATTAATTCTGGAATGCTTTCCAAGACAAATATTTTTATTATCATGCTTTGGAAATTAAAATATAGTCAACCTTTTTCTCACACAGTCAACTTCAAAATTTGGAAATAAAATTTTATTAATTAACTTTTATTAATGGTTAAAGTGGGTAACAGTTCAAGGAACAAATATCAAATATCATATTTACCTAAAGGATTAATTCATTGCACCAAAATGAAAAAATGCTAACTGAAAAGTGGTTGCTAAAGAATGAAGACAAGAAGATGTAAAAGGCATTCAAAAGGATAGCAGTTGTGGCTGAAGGTATCTAGAGATATTTCTACATAAATATCTTGTTTGAGGCAAATTTTATCTTTCTAAAGATTTCATGAATTAGCATTCTTGAATTTCCCTTCATCTTTGTCTCTCCTAGAATATTTCCAAGGAGATTTTCTATGTATGTTTTTCTATATGAAGATCTTGGTCAGATCTTGGTTTCTGTGCGTCCACGAAGAATCTAAGATCCAATCATGCCTCTGATTTTTGTTTAAACAGTGATGAATTTGAAATATATGCCACGAAAGAGAGATTATTTTGCGAGGTAAATTATGAGAAAATGGAGAAAAAAATCGCAAAATGGGAACATGGGTTTTGTGCGTAATGAGTCCATTTAATTTCCGTGCAAACTGTTTCCTCAAAAAAGGAAATATGTGAGAGATATGTTCAATATTTTAAAAAGGATTTTATCAGAAATCCTATAGCGACCATGTTCTAAATGTTTTATCAATTTGTACGTTTTTTCTCAGCACAAACAATATTGGGCACATGGTTTTGAACTAGAAGGTTTGACCATTGGATTGGTGATCATCTAAACCCAACAAACAAGGAGATAAATACCAAAAAAATTTGTTTTTCTACGTGTGTCGTTTTCAAAATCAAAATCTCCTTTTGGAATCCATCAGTCTTGGATATAGATAACATCATTGTAATGTATAAATATTTCACTTTGAAATCCTACGAGGGAGGAAGAATAATGAATACATGGTAGATTTTAATTTTGTGGAAATAATGAATTTTTTTTGTTCTTGAAGACATATATGTAAGTTTTGTGTTGAATGCCTTGAATACATGGTTTTCAGTAGCCTTTTCTCTAAATGTTCATTTGACGCTACTTAAGATCATTTCAAATAGGATTTTGACTGTGTTTCATATATCATTTTGAAATTTATACAACTTATTAGTCTTTAGATCGTCATTTGAAGATTAATGCTTAAATTTCCAATTCATTATTTCTACTTGCACCAATTCTTAGAAGATAAATGAAAAAATATGTGTTAATTGTGTTTATTGAAATTGTTTAGAGTTTTCATATATTTGATTGGTTATATGTAAGTTTATTTACATGGAACATTTTTCATATTAAGAAGCCCATATGTAATTGATTTCTTTTAAATGAAAAAAGGGTTGATGTCGTGATTGTGTCTCTTTCAATCAACCTGAAAAGTTATTAAACCATGTCCAACTGTGTTTCAACAAGTTTTCTAAAAATTCATGTTTTTTTGTTTCCTATCCATTAGAGAGATGTTTCTTACCTGTAGATGACAAGTGGTCTCCAAATTAAAGTGAAAATCAACTCAATCATTAGATTCAATTTGCGCTCCTGGCCAATATAGTTGTTGGTGTTTTCTTAGATATAATGCTATTGTGATATTATCATGTGTTTGTCAATTTTAAATGGACATCATTCATTATCAGGTTTGACTAAACTATTGTGATCATTTAGTGTAAGTCAATTTATTCACATTTAAATTTTTTCTTTTTAAGCTTGATTGTAAAATAGAATAGATGTTATTATATCAATTTATTTACAATATTTTGCATTATTTTGCCTAAGATTTTGCTCTAAAAAGTTCTTGAAAAGTATTTATTTATCAAGGTTCTTGAAATCTCGTGACTCTTCTATCAGTTGTAAAATTTGTAAATATTGTATATAATAGTTAATTATTTGTTTTCATGATCGTTGTAAATATTAAGACTTGTTATTTCTAAATATTTGTAACTAGGGCCCTTAGGAAAAATTGTTTCAAATATCCTTCTTTTGTAGAGGAGATTCCATCATTGGCTAATGGATCCATTAAACACATCATGAACAACCATTCCAAACGACTTGGGTTCTACTTTAAGGACCTCAGATGATCTTCCCAAGAAGGAGATCTACAGGAGAAGGTGACCATGCAAGCCATAGCTTGGCTTCTAACCAAAAAACCTCCTCAAGGGCGCAATCTGAAAAGGGACGCACCATTAGTTTGGGGACCAAGAAAATGGGGATCCAGACTGGGGTGACCCAAGAGTGGCCAAGAGGTGTTGGCAATATCAGAGTGACCTCCGAGGATTAGTGGGAGAACCCTAGTGCAACCATGGAAGAGGACACACTCACTTCATTCCCACAAAGATGAAACTAGACTCAATCCCCTGCTTGAAAGGCCATGAAGGTTCTTTGTTTGTCATGGTGCTGCTTGGCATGATCTTGGGTTGCTTTGAGTGTTGATGTGACTGCACTGTGGCATTGTGAAATTTGTTGGAGAAATCGTTGAGATGACACTTGTTTCTGTTGTTGATGGAAGGTACCTTGAGGAGCCCAAGTGAGTGGAAGCTCGGTTGGAGATGCTGGTTGGAAGCCCAACTAGACTTCAAAAGGTGAAAATATTGTAGAAGAATGTGTTTACTTGTTGTAGCTATGCTGGAGAATGTGTAAGTAATTGTCCCATTGTTTTCTGCACCCAAAGTGATTTCAGAGAGCATGCACCGAGACTTTGTTGACAACCTCTGTTTGGCCATCCGTTTGAGGATGGAATGTAGTAGAAAACTTGAGGTGGCACCCCAATAGCGCCCATATGGTGTTCCAAAATGTACTGAGGAAGCAAGAATCTATGTCTGAGATGATACTTCTTGGGAGGCCAAAATGGGGCCAGACATGACGAAAATAGAGTTCCGTTGTTTGCATTGTTGTAGTAGTCTTTGTGCATGGGATAAAAAGTTCCATTTTGTTGATGTGACATACCACTACCCAGATTGCATCATGTTTATTTTGGGTTGTTAGAACTCCACTTAGGAATTCCATTAAGATTGACTCCCAAGGCTGAGAAGGAAGCGATAGTGGTTGATACAACCCATGCTTCTGGTTGGATGGCTTGGATTGTGAGCATAAGGCACAAGCTCTAATAAATTTTTCAAGTTGAGGCTACATGGAAGGCCAATGAAAATAGTGTTGCAGATGTTGGGTGGTCTTTGTCGACCCAAAGTGGCCCCTATAGGCTGAAGCATGCACTTCCTTGATGAGCAAGAGGCGGTCTTCTAAGTGTGGAACACATAGAAAATTCAACTTATATAATCACCCATCCCAAATAGTGTAGTCTAGGAAGGGGGTCTAATTGATCATTGTGGGGCTTTGCAAAGATTCCCAAATATCTCGAAAGTTAGTGTCAGTAGAATATTGATCTTTCCATGTGTCATAAGTAGCACAATGTAGTTCTAGAATGGAAAGAACTACAGTGGGTGGTCGACTTAGCAAATCAACCATTTTATTAGAAGTGCCTTTCTTGTATCTGATGACTAAGTGAAATTGTTGAATGTAGGAGGACATTTAAGGTGCCTTTGTTCTTGAATCTTTGATTGAGTGTTGATGAAAATCAAAGGGTGGTGGTCGGTATGCAAAATGGTTTCTTTACCCAACAATTAATGCCTACATTGTTTGAGTGCTTGCACCAGACTATAAAATTCCTTGTCATAGGTACTGCAATTTTTCTTTTCCTCGAATAGGGTTTCAGAGTGGTAATCAATGGGGTGTCCTCCCTACTTAAGTACGACACCAATAACATATTGTGAGGCATCAGAATTAATATCGAAGGGTTGGGAGAGGTATGGCAGATGTAAAACAGGGGATGAGCAGAGGGTGTCTTTGAGATGAGAAAAGTGAGTAGTTTCTTATTTTGTCCAAATGAATGTAGAAGAAGTATTTGAGAGTTGATGCAAAGGTTGAAAAAGATTTGAAAAAGAGGGAATGAACTTACGATAGAAATTGATGGCACCAAAAAATATTTTCAACTCCTTAGCTGAAGAAGGTAGAGGCCATTGTTTCAATTCTTGGATGCGAGCTAAATCTAGCTGAATACCCTCTTATTTGACCACAAATTCGAGATAGGGGACTGAAGTATGACAAAAATATTATTTCTTCTCTTTGACTTGCAACTTGTGTTCTTGGAGAATTTGGAGAACTTGTCGGACATGTTGCATGTGAGTGTACCATGTCTGGCTGAAGATGAGAATGTCATCTAAGTAGATGACCACAAATAGACCTAAATGTGCTCTGAATATGTCATTGATGAGCCTCATGAAAGTGGATGGGGCGTTGGGGAGACCGAAAGGCATGAATTTCCACTCAAAAAGACCAAATTTGTTCTTGAACATTGTTTTCCAAACATCATCTGGGTTCATTCAGACTTGATGGTAGCCAACTGTCAAATACAATTTAGTAAACCACTTATCTCCTTGGAGGGTGTTGAGTAGTTCCTCAATCCAGGGAAGGGGGTAACAGTTGTTTATTGTGGCTTTGTTCAAGTCTCAGTAATCAGTGACAAGGCACATTTCTGAGGTATCTCGTTTATGGATGACAAAGGAAGTAGAAGCACAGGGATAATATGAAGGTTGGATGTGGCCAGAGTTGATGAGGTCAGTCAATTGTCTTTCCATTTCCTCTATTTATATTGGGGCCAACCAATAAGTAGGGGTGTTAGGTAAGGTAGATCTGAGGATGAGATGAATGGAATGGTCAATGTGGCGGGAGGGGGGAAGTCCCTCCAGAGGTTGAAATACCTTTGTGAACTCATGGAGGAGGAGAGTCGTAGTCTTAGGAACATGGTGCATTGTATTGTTTGGTTTTATTGGGCACACTAAACAGAGAGAGACACATTGGTTTAGGTGTACATTTGGGATTTTTTCTTTGGTAGAAGGGGGTTTTGGTTTTGCTACAGTTAAGATATAAGTGTGGCCTTCTTTGGTAATTTTGTAGTGGCGGGATTTGGATAGATAGATAGAATTTCTTTGGGTTTGGTATGGGATACCAAGTATAAAATCCTCACAATCCAAGGGTGAGACATCACAGAGAACAATATCTTTGAATTGGCCAATGGCGAAAGTGACCAGACAACGCTTGGAAACTAGGAGGTGAGGGCCATCGTTTTGGACCCATCTGAGTTGATAGGGTTGCGGATGTGGAGTGGTGACAAGATTAAGGAGGTTGATAAGGGCTTGAGACACCAAATTTTTCTGGCTTCCATTGTCCATAATCAGTAAAGCCAAGGCATTTTTTATTTGGTAGTTATGGGTGAAGAGGGGTTGGGTGGATGCATTTGAATCTTCCTGGGTCATTAGAATCAATGAGGGATATACTTCTGTGGAATTGTCCAGAGGAAATTCTTCGGTATATTCTACTTGGGAAGGTGCAATGAGCTCAGTGAGTAGAGTTTTGTTGGGTTTTAGATTTTGGAGGATTCAACAATGTGATGAATTGTGTGAAGTAGTTTTGTGGAATGAGCACCAGGGTGTCCTTGTAGTTGTATTGGGTGTGGGGTTTTGAGTCTGAGGAGGTGGAAAGTGGGCTGAGATATGTGAGCTAGATGTTCGAGAGGCGGGGGGGGTTGGTGTAAGGGAGGGACAGAGTAATACGACCTCTAGGAGCGAATTTCCTTTCTATAGCCAAAGATCTATGAAATGTTTTATCTAAAGTTGGATTTTCAAATATCTCTACTTCTCGATGGAATTGAATTAATAAACCAACCACAAATTTTAATATGAGTACCTCTTTCAGATCTCGAACATGAAGTAAGAGGCACATCTTGCAGAATAAGTCTATGTAGCCTTGCGCTCATTGTGAAGGGAGTTGTCTAAGTTGGTGCCATTTGATCACAGTAAATGAATTATTAAATTATTAAGCCTTCATATAGGCACGCAATACACGACCTATGTTTATTCACAATAAAGGGATCATTAAAAATTAAATAGCATTTACATAAATGTAAAATATGAAAATCTAAGTGCATGAAAATTTACAGTAAGAACCCAATTCATAGGTTAAATTATAACTGTTAAAAAATGTGTTTGAACCCTACGATTTTCATTCGGTATACATTCAACATATGAGGCAGTGAATGAATACAATCTTAGGGGATAATAGTTAATAAACACATATACTGTCTCTTTTGTTAGTACATAGTGGTCGACATAAGAAAAGACTTTCCGTAAACGGTTTAATTTTATAACTGTATCAGACGAGAGATCAAGTGAAGAATGTTGTCGAGGTGGCCATGGGACAAGCCACGATTCTTCCCGGTAGAGAAATTTTTACAACCAGAGGATACAAACAAATGTTTTTTCTAGTTTCAAAACGAATACGATCCTGTTAATGTTTCCATACATGTACATAGTATAAATACAATTTTTTCCTATTGAGTTTAAACAACAGTCAAGTTTGAATAACATCAACTGACATAGTAAGTTTTGAGATCTTTGGATGAATTCCAGAGTGTAAGAATAACAATGATATATTCTGACGGTAAATTTAAACCAGGGCCTACTTGTATAGTCTTATGAACTGAAGGTTATTCTCTTTTACGACAGAGGGTCACGGGGTAACGATCTTGTTCGATTTTAGAATAAAAGAAAATGAGAAAATATTAGAGGGTTTAGCTTATAATAACAATTCGGGCCACAGTTTGACTAGGAAGGGACTGCAAATGACTATAGGCTTGGAGACTAATAGCCAACCGTGAGGAAAACTCAATAACCCTCAAACCCAAGCGTTAAATCTAAATGTTTTTCACCTAAATTACAAATGGAACCATAAACACGGTGGAATGCTGGGAAGCAAATGCTTACGGAGGCACAACTATCATGTGTTGTCAGCCCTCAAAAAAAGAAAATAAACATGAGGTTTGTTACATTGAACCTGTCAATTATTACATTGCACCAAACAAAGAATACATATAGAGAATACTTCTCACAGAGAACATAAGCAATAGAACGATTATTCACCCTTGCACATAGAGAACCCTGGATTTGCGTTGCCTCCTTCCATCGCTCACTAGAGTTGAGATTTACTAGAATCATCGGTCATATACAACGGAGAGGATTTTTTTTTTTACAGGACTAAAGGGGAAACTACGAAGAATAAGTGTTACCTCGAAGCCCTCGCTAGAGGACTAAAGCAGCTGGTACACCTCATACCTCTTCCATGTGAAGTCGAAGGAAGTGGCAAGCCTACGTTGGGTGTTTTCACCAAAGTATCAGTTCTGGAGAGTAATAAAGAAACATCACCTTTAATGGGTCGGCCATAAGTAAATGCCTATAGGCTAGAACAGGGTGGGTTTAGACCCGACCTGTTATCCACCACAAAATGGTTTTTGAACCACTTAAATGTTGCGTTATGTTTAATCCTATATCTAACCCTAGATCAAGAATACCATGTTCGAAGTTGAGTAGGGTTACCAATGTTTAATTGTAGGTACATCATTCTCTCCTCTTTGTTTAAACATTTTCGCTGCACTATGGTAAAGTAATATCATGTTATGGGTAAAATAAATCCTAGCAATTAGGAATTATGTCTCATAGCTCAATATGATGTCTACAATGTGTTGATCTTGTGTCCATGATTTAGAGTGCTCACATCTTGTATATCACAGTCTATTACACGATTTAGTATGGATAGCATGTCTTGACATAGACCTAGTGGTTATTCTAAGCGCTATGACAATCATGCTCAAAAAATTATTCAATACAAATAAGTGTATGATTCTAATCCAATAACGAAGCTATGATGAAATATTACAGTAAGAGACAAGTGCAATTTTAATCTCCTTCGGCCTTTAAGAGGGATAATGAGAAAGAGGTAAAACTATTATGCATATACAATAAAGGAATAACATATATATAATGTATTGTCTTTGTGTCACAAACAATTTTGGAGATTCAATGGACTTTAATGTTCCCTAACATTTTTTTTTTGTGAAATTTGGGGTACATTACAAAAGGCAAGGCATGGCATGGCATGGAAAGGAATGGATTGGAATGGAAATTAAAGGAAAGGCGTGGTATGGAATGATATGGAAAGGCAAGGAAAGGTAAGAAAAGGCAAGGCAAGGGAATGTGAGTGAACAGAAGACAAGGAAAAGGAAGCAAAAGGTTCAACAGGAAAGGAAAGAACATTCAAGGCAATGCAAGGCTAGACAAGCAAAGGCAAGGCAAGGAAAGGCTATGCATTGATCACATATTTTGTTGGGGGCACCCCATTATCTTCAAATCTTGTACATTCATCCATGGCATTGGCTACCTTGGATTTCACACATGTGGAGTGGTTCCATGCATGCACATTCTTGGAGGGAACATTCCATTTGGACACTTGGCATTTGAATTGACTTGATGCCTATTTTTGGATGAGGGAAAATTGCTTTGTATAGGCTAATGTCCACATGTTGTAACGTGGTTAACCATGGATCAAGGATAGATCTAACTAATTCATTATTATAATATGTATTTTACTTGTCATGGAGTTAGTTTTCAATTAATAATATTTTATTTTATAAGAAAAGAGACTCACTCTATAAAGAAGAATTCTAGAAATTAACCATAAAAACTATAAAAACATAGGCACAAACTGAATTAACCATAATAAAATGTTCTATAAATTCTTTGGAACCTTATATTCCATAGCATAGGACTTTCTAGGACCAATGCCATATTGAGGAATACCACCATGAGGACCAGTAGTTGCAGCTCCAAAACCAACAGTCGTAGCCCTAGGACAAGAAATGAATGGTTGGAATACACCTTCATTTTTGTGAACCAACCAAGTATTAACTTTGAACATGCATTCCATCTATATCTCCAACATATACATTCGTCTTTTGAACTAACAAAAATAATTGTCTTCCATTCCAGTAGATTTCAAGTGTGTGAAATAACTTAGAGTTTTGGGTCCTGGTGGATCCCATATCTCGGATCACCCTTCCCACTTTTAAGTCAACATGCAAGTCTTCTTTAAATTCAAGAATAAGGAGAACCTCATATTCCAAGGCCGACATGGAAACTTTGTCTTCTTGAAGAACATGGGTTTCCTAGTAATCGACCATGTCTATTTCTACTCTTGATGCATGAGATGGAACTGCCCTAAAAGTTAAAGCATTCAAATGACGAGGATTACAGTTGCGAGGAGCCATTATAATGAAGGAAGGAGTAGGGGGAGTTAAAGGTCGACGGATAGGGGGAATATGAACAAGGAGAAACGTAAGCAGAAGGGCCATAATAATATGAGAGATGCAATTGAAGATCATAGGATCCTCTATGTTCCTAATGAAATTACCAAGATTCTCGTCACCCTCGAGGAATATTTTGATGGGTTCTCTCATGGATATGAGTTCCTCAAGGTGAAGAATACCAACCATGATGATACTTGGCATAATATATTGCAACGAAGAATTCATCAACATTATTCTCAGATTAATGCGAACCATGTTGAGAGACAAAGTGATCTCCTTCTCCCTCATGAAAATAGTCTAGAATTTCATGGCCAACACAAAATCATTCAATTCCATAATGGCATTGGTTACTTTCAATTCTAAAACCTGCTGAGGATGACCAAAGGAAGAGCTCGGGGATGATGGTGGAGGTGACCTTTCCATGGCCAGGATGCGACAGGTGGAATTCACCTGTACTCGAACCATCTGCCACATGATCCCCCACCGACATTTGAGATTGCATGCTAGTAAACACCGCATCCAGGGATAACATATATCTATATTAGTATATATTGTATTATTATTTTATTTTAAATTTTATCATTATGGTTGATTTTTTCTTTTTAATCAATCTCTTTTGTATTCCAATTTAGTTTATAATTAATGTTATGTTATATTATACATCTAAATTATATCTGGTTGCATATAAATTGGGTTACATATGTATTGGGTTTATATGTATTTGGTTACATATGTATTTGGTTTCATATGTATTGGTTTCATATGTATTGGGTTTATAATTTAGTTTATAATAATTAGTGTAGTGGAGGTAATAGGCTACTCTCTCTCCAATAATTAATGTAGTGGTGGAAATAGTATTGGTAACAAGATGAAAGCATTGCTAATGATTGTGTACACACACCACACATAAATATACACCTAACAACTAGAATAGGAGAAGACGAAACCAAAGTGGTATCTTGTAAAAGGCTTGTATCTTTTTCTATAGTTTGGCATACTCCTACTTTAGTTATTTTGATTGTTTCTTGCAAAAAATCTTATGTTCTTCTCTATTCGGAGTTTGTTATTCTTGTGTTTACCTATTCATCTATTTTTGATAAATCATACTATTTCTTTCTTTTGGATTTCTCTATGAATACCTAAGCTTCGACTTCATAAGAGTTTAACTTATAAATTTGACTTAAGAAGCAAATCTTTCAACATATGATCAGATATAGTCCTAATTTTCATTGAAATCTTCAACTATGCCATAAAGGGACTCAAGTTTATATTTTCGAGGGGGAACAATCTTTTGAAAAATTTCTTGGCTCTCCATAGAAATAACAATCATTTCCTTGTTGGTTTTTATTATCAAACTTTGTTTTTTGGAAATGTGTTTTGTTCTAACAATTCCTTCATGGATTCATCCATCTATCATGAGACTCTTAAGTCAATATCACATTTTCTTTTAGAAGTGTTTATTTCCTTTTTCTAACTTGTTATATTGATCTATGAAAAAAATTACCAATCTTTCAAATCAACTTTGTTCTTTATAATCTTTTTTATGGACGTTCTATCCATACATAAATCTTCTATGCAAATTCTTATCATTTCAGCTACATTTGCAAAGGCTAAATTAGTAGTATCTAATTTCTATTTACAAGCATGATATAGGTACTTTATCAAGAATTGCATAAGGAATTATTGTTATGATATTTAGCTTGATGGCATTATCATCTACATGATTTCTTGTGTAAGACAATTTTTCATAATCCATCATGAATTCATTAAATCCTTTTAAACTCACTAATTTCATCCCTAACAACATTTTCATGTCAGTTTCCTTGGTGATCTGCTTCCATAAAACAAAGGATAGCACAATTATTCTTATAAGTGTAGCTAATTTTATTATTTGTTTTTTTGATAGGGGATTTGTCCCTCATTTTGACAATAAACCAAATTCATTTCCAATGTTTCTTGAGAGTTTTTTCAATGAGAATATTAAGATTCCTTTGAATTGTGCATCTATTCTTAATCCATACCATTGTCTACCTGCACTAGGTGGAATAAATTCAACCATTCTTGCAATTTATGTACTCATTTATTAGTTGATAAGTCATTAAAAGCAAGAGGTAGATTGAGGGGGGGATTTACACTTAATTTTGTCCAGTTTCTCCAAACTATTTCCTCTTGATGTTGCTTCTACTTTTCATAAGGGTAGAAATTTTTCTACCTTAAGAATTGTCTTGAGGATATGTCTTTGTATTTTTACCTATGTAATTTCCTTGAGCTAGTTTTCCAATTGATTTATTTCTTCTTGGTTGGAAGCATTTGAAAGTTTAATTGCTTTCATCATGTTACTATAGGTCTATATTTAAATTTATTATGGAGAGTATCTACATTGGAATCTGTATGATGGTTCCACCATCTCCACTAGTTTCTTAAATAATTGTCATGGTTCTATCAATATTGTTCAGAGTTCCATGAAATATGCACATCATTTCATGAAATTAAGAAATGTTCTTAGTTCAACCCACATATATCAAGGTTTCCATAACTGCTTGGGTATCCACCATCATAATCATTTCTAAAGATAATTCTCATGGTTCCACTAAAAATTTTCTTAGTTCCTTAAACGAATTGCATGGAAACATAAGGAATAATCTCAGTTTCACTCATCTATAACACGGTTCCAATAATTGTTTGTCGTTCCACCAGTACCACTAGTTCCACAAATAATGCTCACATTTTCAATGGTAGTGGTCACCATGGTCATAATGATTCACATGGTAACATATGCATTGCTCACATTTCCATAGGCATTGTTCATTTTTCCTTGAACAACACCCACAATTCTATGAACTAAAGCACTATGATCTTGGTTCCATTCACACATGTCATGATTTCAATAATTGCTTGTGTTTCCACCATCTTCACTAGTTCCATACACACTACTTACAAAACCATCCCCATTGTTCATAATTCCCTGAACGACATGCATGGCTCTACAAACTTAAGAAACACTCATGCTTCCACCACCATACATTGTGGTTTTGCTAATTTTTTTCACTTCCACCACGCCCACTAGTTCTGAAAGAAGTTATTAGAAAAATGTGGGTGGAACCAAAATTATAATTTACATTCATGGAACCATGCACATTATTCAAAAACTGCGAATGTTGTTGAATGATGTTGATGAAAACACCCACTTATTCTCTTGAAGCATTCAAAATAAATGCACAAATATTCATAGAAACATTTAAAAGTACAATGTTATATTTAATTTGCATATATTTAAGAGTCTATTTAAATAATTAGAATTTAAGTTTAAAAAAACAATTCTATATAATTATTAGAAATAAGTTTTTTAAATTCAAATTAAATGATTATAAAATAATCATCATTTTCAATTGGTTGTCAAAATTGATATTCAACTTTAAAATATATATTTTAATATAAAAAATTAAATTTAACAAAATTTGCTATTGAAAAGACAAAATGATATTATTAGTATTATTAAATTAGTGTTTTTTGAAAAAAATGAATATTTTATTTCAAAATATATCTCAATACTAAAAACTAAATTTAACAAAAACATGTACTAGTAAAACCATAAGAAAAAACATTGTTTATGGTTCCATAAACAATGCTTATGCTTTTAGTAACATGTTTCATGGTTTTGATAATACTAGTAAAACCATAAGAATAAACATTGTTTATGGTTCCACAAACAATGTTTATGTTTTTAGTCTCTTTTGTCAGATTGCAAGACTAAATCCTTGGGCCCACCGCAGTCTCAAGAGCCTCCTTTTCCTCATCTTATGTTGAGTCATAACCTGAAGGTTGTCCTCGCAACATGTACAACCTATCCACCTGATCAAAAATCAGTTGTGGTTCCACCGGTTCCACTCTCACCCTGTAGATAAATACATGTCCCCTCTTGAACAATGTAAACTATCCAACATATCCAAGGCTAATACTAAGATCAAGTTAACCCTCAAATCTGGAACAAAGAGAACTCCTTCAAGATCTAGGAATCCTCCATACTTGAGTCAGAATCTAAGCCTTCCAACTCCACGTACAGCTCGTGCCATACTACCTTCACTCTCCACTAGTCATTCATAACCTGTCTTTGTCATAATAAGGCATGATCATCAGATTCTCGTCATGTGACAAGAGGCTCCACTGTCAACAATCCTTCTGAAATCACCCCCAAATCCTCCACTACCGACACTGTATACTAGAGTAACCAAAGAATAATCCTTATCAAAATTTGAATAAAAGTCCTCCATGGTTGTTGTAACAGTTGTCTCAGGCCCCTCCTATTCCTTCCTCTTCTTCTTATTCTAAGGACAGTAAGAAGAAAGGTGCCCAACTGGTTACAACAATAAAATCTGAATCTACTCAAGTCCCTTCCGGAATTTCCTTTCTTCTTTCTCTTTGCAACAAGAGAAACATCTTGATCAACTCCATCTGTATTTTGTCCACTTCTCTGAGATCCTTCACAAATAACCTCCTTAGTGAAAACATCCCACAATCTGCTCCAATACAGAAGATGCTCACTACCCACCACAGACTTCATGAAGATTTCCCTTTCCTTGGTGAAGCCTTTCAAGGCTATCCTAACCAACTTTGAATCCGATATGACCTCCCCAAATGCAACTAACTTATCTTTCACTAGAGGTAATCGGGTAAGATAAGTAGACACACTCTCCCGCTTACGCATATTGGTATCATGTAGTTTATCCTTCAAATCCATCTTCTGGTTTTCAGTCATTTCCTCAAATAAATTCTTAAGTGCATCCCACATATCTTGGGATGTGTTATTCTAAGCTAAGTGTAGAATAAGGTGGTATTTCACTCCATCTAGAATAATCCTCTGAGATTTGGCCTCCTTTACCTCATGAAAATCCAAAGCAACAGAATCTGTTGTGGGAGACATAACAACAAAACTGACATAGTTCCAAATCTTGTTTTCCTTGAGAACAATTGACATCCATACCTTCCACCTCAAATAGTTGGAAATGCAATCCAACCGATTTCTAAAATCTAATGCATCTGACCATATTCCCTGTCACTATTCAAAGTTAAACAAACAATATATTCCCCCCTATTCAAACTTGCCCAAATATCCCACTGCTCACTGTCACTAAAAACCCAAGCTTCGATACCATGTAGAAATCTAATGACAAAATCAACAAGACTAAATTTTGTCATATACTTAGAAACCTAGAGATAACTATCTTCTATGAACTTTGAAATGTATAAACCCACATTCATAAGTTACCATAAGCATAAATACACATTGCTAAGAAATTTTGCAGTGGAATAAACACAATGAACAACAACCATTAATCTCAGAAAAAATTAGAAATTTAGGCAATGCCAGGGAAAACCCCAATGTAGGGAAACCTAATGAGAGATAGAGATATTTTATTAGCTTCAGGAAATATATATCAGCAACAACAATACATTTACAACCAAGAGAAATAACTTACAGTACCCAATAGTCCCAAAATTTTGCCTCGATTTATGTGCCCATAAAATCCATACTATTGTACGGATTTTCCATCTTACAACACCTTGAAATTTGTTCCAAATAACATTTGTATGGACAACAAAAGAAACTTCCCTCTTCACCAACATAAAACATTGAAAACACTACCTCGATTTGATTGTAGCAAGTTGCCTCGAAATCCATTCCCTCCCAGCCTGTTGTACGAACTGTACGGATCCACACAGTGCGGCCTCTCTCACAGCTGCAAGTTACAACACACTCACATAGAAATATATCCGAGGATTTGTGCCCAATCTCTCTTGGGAAATGCACCCTTTTTGCTGCCCTATTTTCTCTCTCAATCTCTTCTCAGAAATCTCTCTCTAACTCTTCCTCAATGTGTCTTTCACACTACCCAATGCATTCTCTTATAATATGAAAGTGGCTCTTTCCCTTCTCCAACCCTAGATATAATGGCCAAGATCTAATCTCCCCTTTACAAGATCAAGGGTCATGATTCATTACCTCCAAAATAAATCACTTTAAAGTATTAAAGTACCATTTCACTTTATAACATAAGTGCACTTTATGAGATAAAGTCACTTTAATATTAGAAGGTACACTTTATTAAAAATCCCCTTACATAAAAGAAACACTTTATCAAAACTTTATAAAAACCAATTATAAAGTCAAGTGTCTAGTAGTGTAAGTACTGTAAATTATAACCTTGTACAATCTCTACTGTAAATAGATATTCAAAAAAGAACAAAAAATATACAATGCCAAATACAAACATTACACAAATATTTTTACCCTGGAAACCCAAACTTGGAAAACCAACATATATTATATTCATTCATTGTGTTACATTGTTTACAATACAATATACATATAGGAGCCAGCGACATCGAAAACCCTAACCCAATGACCTGGATTAGTCCAAAACCCTAATTCCTTAATTGAAAATAGAAAACCATCGACAAAAACCATGTGCTGAAAAAACCACCTAAATACATGACACGTTTCCCGAGGATTTTTATTTTTTTCCGGGGGTGCTGCCCTCGGACCCCTGCACAGGGGGCTCCGTCCCCCTGCATTCATCGAGGGGGGGCCTAGCACCCCCCCCTTTAACCCCCCTACGTGCCCGACACATCGCTCAAACACCGCTACTCGTACAAATAATATAACACATACCCAACATTATCCCACTTGTTGTTTTCTTTGCATACAGGGGGTTACAGAGTTACATAGTAAAAAATCCAGGGTAGCAATGCCCATGGATCCTGTACACCAAGAGAACTTATCAGTGCTCATAGATTTTATTAATGATTCTACAACATTCTTCAAAGTTTCTCCCTTCATCAGTGATACTTTCTTTTCTTCAATCATGTCTCTCACAAAGTGATATTCAACATCAATGTGCTTTGTCTTTGAATGATAAGAAGGGTTCTTCACCAGAAAAATTGCACTTTAACTATCACACTCTATCCTTACAGCTCGTTGTACCAACCCAACACTAAACACAATATTTGTAACCATATTGCTTCCTTACTTGCATGAGTGGCTGCCATGTATTCATATTATGTAGTTGAAAGTGCCACTACAACTTGTCTTTTGCTCATCCAACTTATTGCTGCTCCAAACAGGTTAAACACATACCCGCTTGTAGATCTCCTACAATCCAAATCTCCATCCCAATCTGCATCCACAAATCCACGTACATTGACCACTCTGTCCAATCCCGGTCTTCCTTCATAGGACAATCCATAGCTAGGAGTGCCACACAAATACCTGAAAACCCTTTTTACTGTTGTCCAATGCTCCTTCCTTGGTTTTGACATATACCTACTCAAAAATCCCACTGCATGTGCAATGTTAGGTCTAGTATGGACCATTGCATACATCAAAATGCCAACTTCACTTGAATATGGAACATGAGACATGTCCTCCTCTTCTTCATGTGTCTTGGGACATTGATCCATAGATAACTTTACACCAATAGGAATAGGAACCTTGACTGGTTTACATTCCTACATATTAAACCTCTACAATATTGTATCGACATATTTACTCTAATTTAACCATAGTTTCCTCTTTTTACGATCTCTTTTAATTTCCATGCCCAAAATGAAATTTGAAGCACCAAGATCCTTCATGTTGAATTTAGAGGACAACTGAGTTTTCACATCCTTGATAATCTCCTTGTTGTTTCCTATCAGCAACATGTCATCCACATACAAGGCCAAATAAATCAAATGATCACCAATTAATTTAGAATACACATAGTGATCCTCTTTTCTTCTTGTGAAGCCAAGTCCCAGCATATAAGTATCAAATTTTTTATACCACATCCTTGGTGATTGTTTTAAACCATACAAGGACTTTTTCAGCTTGCATACCAACTCCTTCTTTCCTTTCACAACATAACCTTCTGGTTGCTTCATAAATATTTCTTCCTCCAGATCCCCATGCAAGAATGTTGTCTTCACATCCATCTGTTCTACTTAAAAATCAAATGCAGCAACAACATATAACATAAATCTTATAGAGGTTAACTTGGCAATAGGAGAAATAATCTCACCAAAATCAATTTCCTCAACCTGGGAATAACCCTTTGCTACTAACCGAGCTTTGTATTTCTCCACTTTTCCTTTTGCATTCAAGTTCTTTTTAAATACCTATTTGTTGTCAATGGGATTTCTTCTAGTTGGCAACTCCACTAGATCCCAAGCCTCATTCTTATCCAAAGATTCCATTTCTTCTTCCATGGCCCTTTTCCAGAGATTTCATCCTTTGAATCCACTGCCTCCCTGACAGTTCTAGGATCATCATCAGTAATAGACAAAGTAAAATTTGAATGAAAATCATATGGACTATACCTTTCCATTAGCCTTCTTTCTCGATATGATCTCCTCAATACTGGAGTATGAGGATCTTCTTCTTATGATTCATGTTCTTCTGTAGAGTCTACTTCATCATCCTTTAAATAAAACTCTATCTTATCTGGTTCTTCCTTACTTGGTAGGAATTCCTGTTTAACAACATCCTTCATTTCTCCAAATACCACATCTCAACTGTACACTACCTTATTAGTTTATGGGTTCCAAATCTTATAACCTTTGAGACCAATTTTATATCCAATAAAGATACATTTTTCATCCTTCTTATCCATCTTCCTCTTGTTTTCCTTTGGAATAAGAACATATGCATCACAGGCAAATACCTTAATATGTGTGAGAGAAGGTTCCTTACCAATCCATACCTCTTGTAGAGTATTTTTATCCAATGCTGATGAGGGTGATTTGTTGACCAGATAACATGCAATACCCATTGTCTTTGCCCATAATTCTTGCCCTAACCCGACACCACTGAGCATGCACCTTGATTTTTCCATCAACGTCCTATCCATACTTTCTGCAACTCCGTTCTGCTGAGGTGTATATGGAGTAGTATTATTCCTTGCTATACCACACTTCTTACATAATTCTTTAAATTCATTCCTGCAGAACTCTCCACCATTATCTGTTCTCAGCACCTTAGTTATTTTCTCTATTTGATTCTCAACAAGAGCCTTAAACTCTTTAAACGTGTCAAAGACTTCATATTTCTTCCCAAGGAAATATATCCAAGTTTTCCTCGAGAATCCATCTATAAATGAGATATAGTACACATAGTTTCCCAATGATGGGACTGACATAGGTCCAAAAACATCACTATGAACTAGTTGTACAATTCCTTCTGCCCTCGTTGCACCAGAGAGGAATCTTACCCGATTCTACTTCCCATATAGACAATGTTCATAGAAATCAAAATCCAGAGAGCAGTTAGACATACCCTCAACCATACCTTTACCATGTATTAGTCGAAGACCCTTCTCTTCGATATGCCCCAGTCTTTGATGTCACAACATAACATTTTCTCCAGAGAATGTAGGAGTTCTTTCTTCTTCAAATCCAATATCAGGAACAATGCATCTATTACACCCATCACTAATAGTGCTTCCTAGCAGCTTATACAGAGTTCCAAACTGAACTCCCTTCACCAACACCATTGCTCCTTGAACCATCATGCAAGCTCCCTTTTCAAAAATTGTTTTTATCCCTGCATCTTCCATTTTACTTACAGAAATCAAATTTCTGGCCATACCTGGGATGTGTAAAACAACATGCAGTGTTCTAATCCTTCCATATATGAGTCTCAACTTGAACCTTCCTCTTCCTATGATTATGGTTGTCGAATCATTACCTAAGAAAAAATTACCTCCATCATACTTTTCATATTCACAGAACCACTCCCTGTGGGAAGTCATATGAAAGGATGCACGAGAGTCAATCAACCATGCCTCATGATATGCATGTGTGGTTGAAGAGGCCAATTACACATACACTCCTTCTTCCTTGGAGGTATTTTCTTCTATAGAAGAAGATTCTTCAGATCCCTGCTTTTTCTCAACTTTGGATCTACACTGCTTCTTGTAGTGCCCTTCTTTTCCACACCTCCAACATACCCTTACAAACTTTCCAGGAGATTTAGATCTACCCTTAGACTTAGATCTCCCACTTGAGAAATTAGATCTATTTCTTTCTTGGGAATGTCCTCTTGCAAATAATGCATATGTGCTATGTCCTTCCATATTCTTTCATCTCATCTCCTCCGACAACAAGGATGACACCACTACTTAAAACTTTAAAGAAGTTGTATTACTACCTATGGCCACAACCAGACTATCCCACGAGTCTGGTAATGAACACAACAAACTGATACATTTATCTTCATCTGAAATTTTAATCTCAACAGATACTAACTGACTTACCATAGTATTGAAGGTGTTCAAATGCTCTGCCACTGAATCTCCATCTCTCATCCTCAAGTTATACAACTTTTTTCTCAGGAATAGTTTATTTAACAGGGACTTAGGCTGATACAACTTCCCCAAATTTTCCCATAAATACTTGGTTGTATCTTCCTCTAACACATTTAGTAATACTGAATCGGAGAGACACAATCAGATTATGCTCTTTGCCTTATGATCCATCTTTTTCCAGTCATTTGCAGAAGTTCATGTAGGTGCAGTACCTAGATCTACCGCGATCCACTGATTTCTGTCCACCAAAAGATCTTCCATCTTGAGCTTCCACAACTCATATATTTTCCCATTAAACTTCTCGATCTCTATCTTTGAATTTATTTCCATTTATTTTCACCTGAAAAACAATACCATAGATCTCCCACTGTAACAAGGCTTATCACAGTCCCGAGCCAAACCCTTAACCACAAAGGCGTCCCCCTGAAGCCAATAAAGATATCATACCAAATGTAAATTCTAACCTTGTACAATGTCTACTATAAATAGATGTTCAGAAAAGAACATAAAAGATACAATGGCAAATACAAACATTACACAAAGATTTTTCCCCTGGCAACCCAAACCGGGAAAACCAACATATATTATATTCATTCATTGTGTTACATTTTTACAATTCAATATACATATAGGAGCCAACGACATCCAAAATCCTAACCCAATGATCTGGATTAGTCGAAAACCCTAATTCCTTAACTAGAAATAGAAAACCATCAGCAAAAACCATGTGCTGAAAAAACCACCTAAATACATGACACGTTTCCCAAGGTAGGTGTCATGTTTCTCGAGGAATATTTTTTTTTCCAGAGGTGCTACCCCTGAACCCCCATGCGGGGGGCTCTAACTCCCTATGCGCTCAGTGCATACGCTCAACCACTGCTACTCGTGCAAAGAATATAACACATACCCAACAGGTACAAAGTAACTTTCGCATACAAGACACACATGCGGAGTACCTCCCAAGATACAAATCTAACACTTTGAAAGGTTCTTTTCAAGACTTGATTCTTTCTGATCCTCCTAAATTTCTTATGGGTGGAGGGAAGAGAGAATACATTAATGCAAGTGATCTTTGGAGACCTTTTTGGCATGTGAAATTTTATTTTTGTGCAAGGGAGTAAGTGAAAAAAAAAATTAGTAGTTTATGTTTGAAGTTGTAGTAGGTGGATTTCATGTGGTCCTTTAATCTTCTTTTTTATTAGCCACTTAATGTTTGCACAATCCTTGCTGAATTCGAAAACTAGACTTGGTTTGTAAAAGATGTGGGTATGTGGGGTCCTTACCAATATTTTAACTTACTAAGTGTTTGTTTGCAAAAAATGAAACTATCCTAGGTTGTACAATGATATGGACATTAAGGGTCCATAAAAAGCTTTAGCACCCTAGTATGTTTACGTTTTAAAAAATAACTATGAGGTACACATGTGCTTTGGCCTCAACTAGCTAATTTGTGTGAAATTTTTGAATAAACTAAGAAAATACTAAAGAGAATATGTGCACATTATAGGGTGTTTATTGCCACTTTAATTTACTTCATATGTTGTTTGTTCTAAGGGAGATGGAAAAAACTTAGACAATCCTTACTGGTTCCCCAATATCAGTCAAGAGAGTGCGAGTGTAAGAGTGTACTTATAGGTGAATGCTCAGTTTAAATGCTCAAGGAGGCCAATTTGGTGACCTGCAAAACCACAAAAGTGAAATAAAGAGATCTTGAAATCTAAAAGGGAAGAAATCATAGTAAGAACATCGTGGAGTTACTAATCTATATTCTTTTAGTGTTAGCCTAGGTTTGATTATCACAACAGTTAATTGTAAGTGTGAGTGGAACATCATAAAATAAATAATATAAACAAAATAAGGAAATACTAGCATGAAATTGAAGAGAAAGAGTAAAAAACGTCAGATATGTTGTACCAATGGAAATACTTCAAGTACAACAGCATGAGGAATTTGGTGAGAAAATGATATCCCTTATTTCTCTTTGGGATGGGTCATTTTTTTCCCTTCAAGAACCTTTCTCTCTCAAGAATGATATGGTGAAAAGAGGTGTAAAAATCTCTCAATATATGAGATATTCAAAAAATCAAGAAACAATGGTTATGAAAGTATGGATGAGTTCGTGATAAAAGAGGATTCTCAATACTCATGCAACGAGCATAACACTACTTAGACTTATCAAATAATTTTTCATGCTAATGGATTCGATTTATAGGCCTCCAACAAGCTTGACAAAAACTAGTTTCAATTGTAAATGGGAGGCCACTTGGGTGTGGCTTCCCATTCTTGAGTAGACATAAACCCATTGGTTGTACCAGTCTTATATTCTTATGGGATCAAGGCCTCTTGGTCCTTAAACTAGGAGTAATATTTTATGGGATTTTTTATCATCAATGCACCAAAAAGTTGGTGAAACTACACTTCTTTTGGTTCATCTGACTTTCGAGTGAGCAATCGCACTAACGTCTGTGGATCACGCTAAATCGTGTTTCAATGAGCCACAAAAATGGAAAAAAAATCACTATGTATATTTTTTTGTTATGTTGAAGGTGGTGTGTTAATTCCATGAACATATAACTTTGTGTAAATAATTTATGACTCTTCCATTGATCACTTGTATAGCTCTGTGATTGATTTTTAAGTGATAACACTTTTCATCTCAATAGGTCCTTGAAATTAAAATTTTGACTACCTTCAAATTTCACCATTGCATACAAACATAATGATAATATTCTACTTCCACATAGTTAATGCACGGAACAATGAACATGTCCAGTCATTTTCCTCTTACCACCATAATTCCAATAAAATTCCCTCCTTCCAATTTCCTTTGTGAACAATAATTCTAAAAGTCGTCTCTTCTGTCAATTTCCAATAGTGATCATTGTTGATTAAAAATTTGGTCATCTCGATTTTCCTCTCTTCAGAAAATAAAAAATAAAATTACGAGAAGAATAAGGTTTTAAAATATCATAATCTCATGGTGTATCCTTCAGTTTCATCTTCCTCATATATTTTACAGATTCAAAATATGAGTCTATATGCTCAAGATATCCATGTTTTTTTGTCTAAAATAGAATTTCTTCATGTGCAATACAACTGGTTTCTCTCTTCGTACTTAGTCTTGGTACTTAAAGTCTTCTTGGAAACTCACCTTTCTATTTTTAACTGAGAGAGAAATTCATGTTCTCGTTTTTTTCTCTCTGATACTCTCATAACCAATTTACTTCTCCTACAATCTACCAAACTTAGTCTCATTTCCATATTTCATTTATTCATCTCATCTCCCAATCCCCTCTCATTCACTCTACCATAATTGTATTATTTGGAAATTTCACTCATATCCCCTCTCGTCTCCACACTTATAATATTTCTTGCTCCTCTCCATACTTAGAATAATTTCAATCATTCCTCTTCCCCTCTCCCATCTCTTATACTCCTCTCTCTTATATACTCTCCTTTCTTATAAATCCATCCTTCACTATAATTATTTTTATTTTCCCCTTCCCCCTCTCTTCCCTCTACGCCCCACACCCGTCTGACAGATCCTTCTTACTTAGTTTATTTTTCATATCCTCTCTCCCCTCCTTATCCCTTCGTATCTCTCTCTCCATGCACCGTATCCATATCCCATTCTTTTTTTTCTTCCCCCCCTCACTTTACTACTCTCCCTCCTCTATGGGTTTAGAAACCCATTTACCTTACCCCCACAACCTCTCCTCGGCCCCACAACACTGAAACCCTCACAACCTTCCATAATCCACCGACCCGCCATCCCCTCCCCCTCTCCTCTCATTCATCTCCCCATATCCATACTTGAACTTTTCCTAAGTTTTATTCCACCATATCCAATGAAGACATGTGGTAGACATGACAACCAATGACACTAAGAAATGTGAAAATTAGTGAAAATATGATGAGTAATGGGTGGTTGGAAGACACCTCCATGTTTGTGAGCCAACCAATTGTTGACTTTGGACATTTATTCCATCTATATCTTTGGCATCTCCATTCGGCCTTTGAGCAAACAAAAATATTTGTTTTTCAGTAGCATGTCAAGAGCTATGTTCATCGTCTTGACATGCCAATAGATTTCGTGGGTGTTAAATAGCTTAGAGTTTTGGGTTTTTGTGCATCCCATATCTGGGATCACCCATCCCACTTGTATGTCAACCTTTGAGTCTTCTTTAAATTCATGAACAAGGAGAGCCTCCTCTTCTAGGGCCAACATGGAAACTTTGTCTTCCTGAGGAACATGGGTTTCATAGTAACCAACAATGTCTATTGTTTCCCTTGTTGCATGATATGGCCCTTCCCTAGAAGTTCCAACATTCAAATGTCGAGGCTTACATCTACGAAGAGCCATTATAATGAAGGAAAAAGTAGAGGGAGTTAAAAGTCTATAGGTAGGGGGAAAATGAACATGGGGAAACATAAGCATAATAGCCATATTAATGGGAGAGATGCAATTGAATATCAGAGGCTCCTTTATGTTCCTAATGAACTTACCAATAGTCGCATCACCCTCAAGGCATATGTTGATGGGTGCTCTCATGGATATGAGTTCCTCAAGGTGAAGACTATCAGTCATGATGATACTTGACATAATATATTGCAATGGCGCATTCATCGACATTATTCTCATATTAATGCGAACCATGTTGAGAGACATAGTTCTCTCCTTATCCCTCATGTGAATATTCTAGAGTTTCATGGCCAGCATGGACACATTAATTCCATAATGGCATTGGATACTTTCAGGTCTGGAAGATGCTAAGGACGGTCGAAGAGAGAGCTCAGGGATGGTGGTTTAGTTGACCTTTCCATGGCCAAGATTCCATAGGTGGAATTCCCCTGTACTTGAACCATGCACCACATGATCCCCCACTGACTTCTCTCTCTCTCTATTTTTCTTCGCATCTCCCCCCCTTAAAATATCTTTCTTTATCTGTCCCCACCCCCTATTTTCCTTCCTCTCTCCCCCCCTCACATTGGATTTCTTTCTCTCTCTACCCCCCCCTCTCTGTCTTCCTCTCTTTGACTCGCACACTCTTATACACTCTCTCTCTACCCCCCCTTTATGTATTCCTCTCTCTTCCTCTCAGAATCTCACACACTACAACAAGTTTGGTACATCACAAGGAAAGAAATAGACTTTACCTAGACCTAGACCTAGACCTAGACATGGCTTATATGTTGATAGTTTTTTGATTTGTTTAAACATGCAAATTGAAATGTGGAACTTTGGTATGTGGATACTAGTTCAAAATTATGTTGTGAATGTATAATAGATACAAGGGATAGTGTGAATAAACACACATTTATTAATTGAAAATTAATATAGATAATTATTCTCATATGAAATTTGTAATGTATAAGCATGGATATGAGCTATGCGATATCCAAATGGCTATAGGGTTAAGGTGACCAAGGAATGACATGGAAAACCAAGGAAATGAAAGGCATGGAAAGGTATGGCAAGGCAAGGAATGACATGCCAAGGAAAGGCATTGCATGGCATGGCATGGAAAGGCAAGGCCCATGCAAGGTATGGCATGGCATCGAATGGCAAGGAAAGGCATGCCAAGACATGGGACGACATGGCATGACATGGAAATGCAAGGAAAGGCATGGTAAGGCATTGCATGACATGGCATGGCATGGAAATAAAAGGAAAGGAATGGTAAGGCATTGCATGACATGGCATGGCATGGAAATGCAAGGAAAGGAAATGCATGGCATAACAAGGCAAGGAAAGAAAATGCATGGAAAGACATGGCATGGAAGCTCAAGGAATGGAAAGGAATGGCATGAAAATAAAAGGAATTCCATGCCATGGCATGGTAAATCATGACATGGCATGGCATGGAAAGTGAAGGAAATCCAAGGCAAGGCATGGCATGGCATGTCTTGTCATTTCAAGGCATGGCTTCACATGGAAATGCATGGCATGTAACTTCAAGGAAAGGCGTCGTATGGCATGATATGGCAAGGCAAGGGAAAGTAAGGGAACAAAAGACAAGTGAAAGGAAAGGAAAGGTTATGCAAGCAAGGAAATAAATGTAAAGGTAATGCAAGGCTAGACAAGAAAAGGCAAGGCAAGGAAAGGCTAGGCATTGATCACATATTTTGTTGTGGACACCCCATCCTCTTGGCATCTTGCATATTCATCCATGGAGTTGGCTACCTTGGAATTCACACATGTGGAGTGGTTTCATGCATGCACATTCTTAGAGGGAACATTCCATATGGACACTTGGCATTTGAATTGGCTTGATGCCTATTTTTGGTGGTGTGTACCCTTCATGAACATTATTCGGTGTATACTACTACTATTTTTGGATGAGGAGAAATTTCTTTGGACATGCTAATGTCCACATGTTGTAACGTGGTCAACCATGGATCAAGGAGAGAGATAAATAATTCATTAGTATAATATGTATTTGACTTGTCATGGAGTTAGTTATTAAATATTAATATTTATTTTGTAAGACAAGAGACTCACTCTATAAAGAATAATTCTCTCTCCATTGTAAAGGGTGTAGAATTTGGGAATTTAGGAGCTCTCCTCTTGGGCGGGCTACATTGTAGAACATTTTGGCAAGATTAATGGAGAATTTCAAGTATATTCTCATTTGATGTGAGTCTTTATTGTGCATTCATATTTTATGTGTTGATTTTGTATTATAAACCCCTTGTAACATATTGTGATTGCAATTATAATGAACCATGCTTCATTTTGGATAGGTTAATGTAGTGGAAACAATCGTCTACTTTCTCTGTAATAATTAGTGTAGTGGAAACAATCATCTACTTTCTCTGTAATAATTAGTGTAGTGGAAACAATAGTATATTGTCTCTTGAATAATTAATGTAGTGGCGGGAATAGTCTTGATAACAAGATGAAATAATTTCTAATGATTGTGTACACACACCACACATAAATATACACATAACAACTAGAATAGGAGAAAACCAAACCAAAGTGGTATCCTGTACAAGGATTGTATCTTTTTCTATTGTTTGGCCTTCTCCTAATTTAGTTGTTTTGATTGTTTCTTGCAAAAAATCATATGTTTTTCTCTATTGGGAGTTTGTTATTCTTGTGTTTACTTCTTCATCTATTTTCGATAAATCATATTATTTCTTTCTTTTGGATTTCTCTATGAATACCTAAGCTTCAACTTCATAAGAGTTTAACTTGTAAATTTGACTTAAGAAGAAAATCTTTCAACATATGATCAGATATAGACCCAATTTTCATTGAAATCTTCAACTATGCCATAAAGGAACTCAAGTTTAGATTTTTTTGGCGGAACAATCTTTTGAAAAATTTCTTGGCTCTCCATAGAGATAACAATCATTTCCTTGTTTTTTTTTATTATCAAACTTTTTTTTTTGGAAATTTATTTTCTTCTAATAATTATTTCATGGATTCATCAGTCTATCATGAGACTCTTAAGTCAATATCTCATTTTATTTTAGAAGTGTTTATTTCCCTTTTCTAACTTGTTATATTGATTTATGAAAACAATTACCATTATTTCAAATCAATTTTGTTCTTTATCAACTTTTTTATGGACCTTCTATCCATACATAAATCTTCTATGCAAATTCATATCATTTCAACTACATTTTCAAAGGCTAAATTAGTAGTATCTAATTTATATTTACAAGCATGATATATGTACTTTATCAAGAATTGGATAAGGAATTATTATTATGATATTTAGCTTGATGACATTATCATCTACATGATTTCTTGTGTAAGACAATTTTTCATAATCCATCATGAATTCATTAAATCCTTTTAAACTCACTAATTCCATCCCTAAAAACATTTTCATGTCACTTTCCTTGCTGATCTCCTTCCATAAACCAAAGGATAGCACAATTATCCTTATAAGTGTAGCTAAGTTTATTATTTGTTCTTTTGATAGGGGCTTTGTCGCTCCTTATGAAAATAAACCAAATTCATTTCCAGTGTTTCTTGAGAGTTTTTCCAACAAGAATATTAAGATTCCTTTGAATTGTGCATCTATTCATAATTCATTCCATTGTCTACCTACACTAGGTGGCATAAATTGAACCATTCTTTTAGTTTATCTACTCGTTCATTAGTTGATAAGTCATTAAAATCAAGAGGTAGATTGAGGGGGGGATTTGCACTTAATTTTATACGATTTCTCCAAAATATTTCCTCCTAATGTTGCTTCTACTTTTCATAAGGGTAGAAATTCTTCTACCTTAAGAATTGTCTTGAGAATATGTCTTTGTCTTTTTACTTCTCTAATTTCCTTGAGCTAGTTTTCCAATTGATTTTTTTTTTCATGGTTGGAAACATTTGAAAGTTCAACTGCTTTCCTCATGTTACTATAGGTATATATTTAAATATATTATGGAAAGTATCTACATTTTAATGTATATAATGGTTCCACCATCTCCACTAGTTTCTTAAATAATTGTCATGGTTCTATCAATATTGTTGAGAGTTCCATGAAATATAAACATCATTTCATGAACTTAAAAAATGTTCTTACTTCAACCCACATATATCAAGGTTTCCATAACTACTTGGGTATCCACCATCCCAATCATTTCTATCGATAATTCTCATGGTTCCACTAACATTTTTCATAATTCCATAAATCAATTGCATGGAAACATAAGGAATACTCTCAATTTCACTCATCTATAACATGGTTCCAATAATTGTTTGTGGTTCCACCATTACCACTAGTTCAACAAATAATGCTCACATTTTCAATGGTTGTGTTCACCATGCTCATAATGATGCACATGGTAACATATGCATTGCTCACATTTCCATAGGCATTGTTCATTTTTCCTTGAACAAAACCCACCGTTTTGTGAACTAAAGAATTTTGATCCTGGTTCCATTCACACATGTCATGATTTCAATAATTTCTCGTGTTTCCACCAACTTCACTAGTTCCATACACACTACTTATAGAACCATCCCCATTGTTCATAATTCCCTGAACGATATGCATGGCTCTACGAACTTAAGAAACACTGATGATTCCACGACCATACATTGTGGTTTGCTAATGTTTTTCACTTCCACCATGCCCACTAGTTCCGTAAGAAGTTATTTGAACAATGTGGGTGGAGCCAAACTTATTATTTTCATTCATGGAACCATGCACATTATTCAAAAACTGCGAATGTTGTCGAATGATGTTGATGAAACCACTCACTTATTCTCTTGAAACATTCAAAATAAATGCACAAATATTCATAGAAACATTTAAAAGTACAATGTTATATTTACTTTTCACATATTTAAAAGTCTATTTAAATAATTAAAAATTAAGTTTTAAAAAACAATTCTATATAATTATTAGAAATAAGTTTTTTAAATTCAAATTAAATGATTATACAATAATCATCATTTTGAATTGGTTTCCAAAATTGATATTCAACTTTAAAATATATATTTTAATGTAAAAAATTAAATTTAACAAAATTTGCTAATGAAAAGACAAAACGATTTTATTATTATTATTAAATTAGTGCTTTTTGAAAAAAATGAATATTTTACTTCAAAATATATCTCAATTCTAAAAATTAAATTAAAAAAAAACAATTTACTAGTAAAACCATAAGCACAAATATTGTTCATGGTTTCATAAACAATGCTTATGCTTTTAGTGACATGTTTCATGGTTTTGATAATACTAGTAAAACCATAAGCATACACATTGTTTATGGTTCCATAAACAATGATTATGTTTTTAGTATCTTCTCTCGGAATGAAAGACTAAATCCTTGGGCCCACCGGAGTCTCAAGAGACTCCTGCTCCTCATCCGATGTTGAATCATAACCTGAAGGTTGCCCTTGCAACATGTGCAACCTATCCACCTGATCACAAATCAGTTGTGGTTCCACTGGTTCCACTCCCTCCCTATAGATAAATACATGTCCCCTCTTGAACAATGTAAAATATCCAACATTCCCCAAGGCTAAGATTGAGAGAAAGTTAACCCTCAACTTTGGAACAAAGAGAAATCCATCAAGCTCTAGGAATCCTCCGTACTCGAGTTAGAATCTAACCCTTCCAACTCCACATACAACTCATACCATACTACCTTTACTCTCCACCAGTCCACCAGGACCTCTTTCTGTGATAATAAGGAATGATTTCCATATTCTCGTCATTTGACAAGAAGCTCCACTGTCAAAAATCCATATGAAATCAACCCCAAATCCTCCACTACCGACATTGGATACTAGAGTAACCAAAGAAAATTCCTTATTAAACTTGGAAGAAAATTCCTCCATGGCTGTTGTAGCAGCTGTCTCAGGCCCCTCATGTTCATTCCTTTTATTCTTATTCTAAGGACTCTAAGAAGCAAGGTGCCCAACTGGTTACAACAATAACATCTGAATCTACTCAAGTACCTTCCAGAATTTCCTTTCTTCTTTCTCTTTACAACTAGAGAAACATCTTCATCAACTCCATCTGTCTTTCTTCCACATCCTTGAGATCCTTCCCGAATATCCTCCTTAGTGAAAACATCCAACATTCTACTACAATACAGAATATGCTCACTACCCACCACACACTTCACAAAAACTTCCCTTTCCTTGGTGAAGCCTTTCAAGGCTATCCTCATCAACTCTGAATCCGATATGACCTCCTCAAACCCAAACAACTCATCTTTCACTTGATATAATCATGTAAGATAAGAAGACACACTCTCCACCTTACCCATCTAGGCGTCATGCAGTTTATCCTTCAAGGGCATCTTCGTGTTTTCATTCATTGCCACAAATAAATTCTGAAGTGCATCCCACATCTCTTGGGATGTCTACTTATCATGAAAGTGTGGAATAAGGTGGTCCTTCACCCCATCCAGAATAATCTTCTGAGCTTTGGCCTCCTTTATCTCATGCAAATCCAAAGAAACAAGATCTATTGTGGGAGCCACAAAAAATGAATCGACATAGTTCCAAATCTTGTTCTCCTTGAGAGAAATTGACATCTGGACCTTCCAGTGAAAATAGTTGGAAATTCCATCCAACCTATTTCTAAAATCTAATGCATACGGACATATTCTTTGTCACTATTCAAAGGAAAAAAAACCATATATTCCCCCTCTTTCAAACTTGACAAAATATCTCACTGCTCACTGTCACTTAGAGCCCAAGCTTCGATACCATGTAGAAATTTAATGACAAAATCAACAAGACTAAATTCTGTCATACACCTAGCAAACTAAAGATAACTATCTTCTATGAACTTTGAAATTTCTAAACCCACATTCAAAAGTTACCATAAGCATACATACACATTCTTAATAAATTTTGCAGCGGAATAAACACAATGAACAACAACCATTAATCTCAGAAAAACTCAAAATATTAGGCAATGCCAGGGAAAACCCCAATGTAGGGAAACCCAATGTGATAGAGAGATTTTATTAGTTTCAAGAAAGATATATCAGCCGCAAAATTACAACCAAGAGAAATAACTTATACTACCCAACAGTCCCAAATTTTTTCCTCGATTTATGTGCCCAAAAAATCCGTACTATTGTACATATTTTCCCTCTTACAACACCTCAAAATCTATGCCAAATAACATTTTTACAAAAAACAACAAAAACTTCCCTCTTCACCAACATAAAACACCGAAAAATCTACCTCAATTTGACTTTAGCAAGCTGCCCCAAAATCCGTGCTCTCCCAACCTATTGTACGAACTATACGAATCTGCACAGTACAACCTATCTAAAAGTTGCAAGTTACAACACCCTGACATAGAAATATCTCTTAGGATTTGTGCCCAATCACTCTTGAGAAATGAACCCTTCTTGCTGCCCTCTTTTCTCTGTCAAGATCTTCTCAGAAATTTCTCTCTAACTCTTCCTCAATGTGTCTTGCACACTACCCAATGCATTCTCCTATAATCTTATCTAATCTCGCCTTTTGTTAAGGTCCTAACCCGCACATAGGTAGATCAATGTATTCGGATGTAATAAAGGTCAATATTAATAAGACCTTTCAATAAAATAGAATAAGGCGGATGTAAGAAGACCTAATAGAAGCTTCCGCTTCTAGAAGGAT
>ML786273.1:203243-218254 GCA_009831015.1 Picea engelmannii
CCCCCTCGAAGAGGCCTTTGAACATTGCTATCTGATTCAAAGTGCTATTTCTGTTGCTATTTCGTATATCATTTCTGTGTATTGTGAAGATTATGCTGGATATTTTACTGTTATTCTGTCATTTCTAGCATTTCATTTCTGTTTTTCATATTTTATATATATGGTATCTTGCAACTTTACAAGATCAAGGGTCATGATTCATTCCCTCCAAAATAAATCACTTTAGAATATTAAAGTACATTTTCACTTTATAACATAAGTACACTTTATGAGATAAAGTCACTTTAATATTAGAAGGTACACTTTATTAAAAATTCCCTTACATAAAAGAACCACTTTATCACAACTTTATAAAAACCCATTACAAAGTCAAATGTCTGGCAATGTAGGTACAAGGTAACTTCCGCATACAAGACACACATGCGGAGTACCTCCCGAGATAAAGAGATAACACTTTGAAAGGTTCTTTGCAACACTTGATTCTTTTTTATCCTCCTAAAATTCTTATGGGTGAAGGGAGGAGAATACATTAATGCAAGTGATCTTTGGAGACCTTTTTGGTGTGTCAAATTTTATTTTTGTGCAAGGGTGTAAGTGAAAAAAAAATAGTAGTTTATGTTTGAAGTTGTAGTAGGTGGACATCATGTGGTCCTTTAATCTTCTTTGTTATTAGCCACTTAATGTTTGTGCAATCCTTACTAAATTGGAAAACTAGACTTGGTTTGTAAGAGATGTGGGCATGTGGGGTCCTTACCAATATTTTAACTTACTAATTGTTTGTTTGCAAAAAATGAAACTATCCTAGGTTGTACAATGATATGGAGATTAAGGGTTCATACAAAGCTTTAGCGCCCTAGTATGTTTACATTAAAAAAATAACTATGAGGTACACATGTGCTTTGGCCTCAACTAGTTAATTTGAGTGATTTCTTTGAATAAACTAAGAAAATACTAAAGAGAATATGTGCACATTATAGGGTGCTTATTTCCACTTTAATTTACTTCATATGTTGTTTGTTCTAAGGGAGATGGAAAAAACTTAGACAATCCTTCCTGGTGATCCGGATTATTTTCGACACGAAATGAGAGAGCAGATATAATAAAGAAATGCACAAAGATATTGAAGATATTCAATAATATAACAGAAATGTATTAGAGATGAAACCATAAACACAGATATACAGTAATACACGATTTCTATTAATTAAAGAAATGTACAGAGACTGTAAAAATACAGAGTGAAAGACTTGCTAGAATGGTGGCAGCTTATCTCTGAGAAGAGATGTGATGGCTACTCGCATTCGCAAGAAGATGATTACAATGAGGCTCTGAAGGCCCTTTTACAATAAATGGGAATGAAAAAAGTCCTATACATCCAAAAATCTAACCCTAGGAGATGAAGCGGCAAAAGTCACGTGGGCCCTGTTTGGGTAAGTGAGTACATCAACTTCCCGGGGTCGTAACTTTTGCATACGATCTTTGTTTTAGGTGTGTGATAGCTTGTTGGAAAGGTATTTTCGAGGAGATTCATTTTTGGTGCTCAATTATGCCTTTGGATATCATTGAGAACCTAGATCGCAAAAAACCTTCATTTGGACCCTCAAAATGGCCCTGGAAGTTAAAACCTGCTAAAAATAGTAAATTGCCAAAATTACCAGAAAACTGTTTTGAGTCATTTGGAAAAGGTGGGTGGCCACTGATATCCACCTGGATCAATCCTCCCTCCTTAGGAAGCAATGTTCTCCATTGTGCTGAGTTCCCGGGGGAGAGGGAAAAGCATTTTTTGAATCTGCATCTTGGTGAGCTGCTTGTCTTGCTGGAGAAGTCACGCTACATAGTTTGTGGAAATCTATCACGAACATGTGGCTAGAAGGTTTGGACCTTTTTAACCGGTTTGTCTATTTTAGATGACTATGTGCAGAAGGAATCTTCGTGCTTTTCGACAACCTTGTCGACCTGCCTCTGTTGGATAGAAGGTGCTGTGGCTGAAGCTGTAGTGGCTACAGTATCCTTTTGTTCACCCTTTGAATAGATTGTGGAGAAGATGAATTTTGTAGTATGAGATACTACCTTGCGACACTATTTAGGTGGGGCAGTAGTTGGAACTACCTCTGGTATCCTGTAGAGATGACCCCCCAGAGTAATAATGGCACTACGGGGTCGAGACTCATAGATAGCATGGAGTTTCCACATATATGGCTGGCCCAGGAGATCATCACAGACATCCAGTGGGGAAACATCACATAATACTTCATCCTTGAAGGGTTGGATGCCGTATGGAAATCGACACTGTTGGCTGACATGAATATCTCGTCCTTGGTGAAGCCACCCAATGTTGTATGGTTGCGGGTGTGGTGTTGTCGACAATCCCAACTGTTTGACGACCTATGCTGAGATGAGGTTCTTCTGGCTTCCACTATCAACAATAAAATGCAGCGGGGTCCCCTTCACCCACATATGTGAATGAAAAAGTTGCTCCCCCTCTTCTATATTTGTTGGTTCTTCTGGTTGAATTGCTGCAGTCGCGACAATAGCAGTGGGGTCTGCATCGATGATCTGTCTTTTACCAGTATTTTCAGAATCAGATTCTGAATCAGGGTTTGACCCCTTGTCTTTGATCTCAACCACCAATGACTGTTTTGAGCGACATTCATCGGTGTTGTGCCAAGGGATTTTGTGGAAATCACACCATTTTCGAGTGTCCTTCTTTGTCTTCCCGTGACCCTTCTTTTCCTGTGGCTTGGATTGGTTTTCGGGAGACTGTTTGTTAGGGCTGTCTTTTTCATACTTTGGTTGTTGTGGATTTGCAGACCCAAACTCCCGTTTGTTCTGGTGCTTAAATTTTTGCTCGATTTTGACAGCATATCGATAGGCAGCACCGAGTGATGAGATGTCCAGAAAATCCATTTCAGTTTGGATGTATCTATGTAGAGCCCCATGGTATTTCAGAACCAAATTTCGTTCAGAGTCTTTTATACCCAGCTTGGTGCGCAAGGTATGGAAGCTATTGGTGAACTCCAGAATTGATTGGCCCCTCTCTTACCGTAGTGTGGTCCATCTCATGTACTGGTCCTCATAGTTGCCAACAGGGTAGTATTGTTCCTTTACTGCATCCACAAACAAATCCCAAGTGGGCTCGGCCCCATATATTCTAGAATCCTCTATGGAACTATGCTCCCAGTAAGTTTCCCACCAATGTTTGACATGGGGGAGAGCCTTAAGGAGTGTAAAGGTGATCTTTTCCTTGTCGAAAAAATTATGAACAGATAAATAACCTTCTAGCAGATTTAACCATTTATCTAGGTCATCTGCATCTATTTGACCTTCAATTACGGGAATATCAAAATTAACCTGTACCTTGAAAGGCGAGGTGCCTCCAAAGTGGTCTCTTGATGAATATGCGTCTGATTCTATCGGCAGGCATTGAAGGATGTGGGAAAAATTCTCCATCATTTCATCCCTTTGTCGTGTGAGAGCTTGCTCAAGCAACAGACTAATAGGATCGTCTACTCCGTCGTTTTTATTTTCTTCCACCATTGAGGGTTTCTTGCGTGTGCGAGAGCGATTTTCCTCAAGAGAGACAAGATCGAGACCCAACTTGCTATGCTTGGACCTCGTCGGGGACATGCACTGAAAAACGATCAAGAGCAGCCTGCTCTGATACCACTGATCCAGATTATTTTCGTCACGAAATGAGAGAGGAGATATAATAAAGAAATGCACAGAGATATTGCAGATATTCAATAATATAACAAAAATGTATTAGATATGCAACCATAAACACATATATACATTAATACATGATTTCTATTAATCGAATAAATGTACAGAGACTGTAAAAATACAGAGTGAAAGACTCGCTAGAATGGTGGCAGCTTATCTCTGAGAAGAGATGTGACGGATACTCGCATTCGCAAGAAGATGATTACAATGAGGCTCTGAAGGCCCTTTTACAATAAATGGGAATGCAAAAATTCCTAGACATCCAAAAATCTAACCCTAGGAGATGAAGCACCAAAATTCATGTGGGCCCCGTTTGGGTAAGTGAGTACATCAACTTCCCGGGGTCGTAACTTTTGCATACGATCTCCGTTTTAGGCTTGTGATAGTTCGTTGGAAAGGTATTGTCAAGGAGATTCATTTTGGGGGCTCAATCATGCCTTTGGATATAATTTAGAACCTCAATCTCAGAAAACCTTCATTTGGACCCTCAAAATGGCCCCGGAAGTTAAAACCTGCTAAAAATAGTAAATTGCCAAAATGGCCAGAAAACTGTTTTGAGTCATTTGGAAAAGGTGGGTGGCCACCAATATCCACATGGATCACCTGGTTCCCCAATATTAGTCAAGAGAGTGCAAGAAGAAGAGTGGACTTACAGGTGAATGCTCAATTTAAATGCTCAAGGAGGCCAGTTTGGTGACCTGCAAAACCACAAAAGTGAAATAGAGAGATCTTGAAACCTAAAAGGGAATACATCATAGTAAGAACATCGTGGAGTTACTAATATAGATTTATTCCTTTTAGCCACTTGCATGTGCAAGACAGTAAATTTTAGTGTTAGCCTAGGTTTGATTATCACAACAGTTAATTGCAAGTGTGAGTGGGACATCATAAAATAAATAATATAAACAAAATAAGGAAATACTAGCATGAAATTGAAGAGAAAGAGTAAAGAACATGACATATGTTGTACCAATGGAAATACTTCGAGTAGAACACCATAGGAAATTGGGTGAGAAAATGAGATCCCTTCTTCCTCTTTGGGATGGGTCTTTTTTTTCCCTTTAAGAAACTTTCTCTCTCAAGAATGAAATGGTTAAAATAGGTGTAAAAAATATCTCAATAGATGAGAGATTCAAAACATCAAGAAATAATGGTTATGAAAGTATGGATGAGTTCATGATAAAAGAGGATTCTAAATACTCATGCAATGAGCATACCATTACTTAGATTTTTAAGTGATAACTCTTTTCATCTCAATAGGTCCTTGAAATTAAAATTATGACTACCTTCAAATTTCACCATTGCATACAAGCATAATGATAATATTCTACTTCCACATAGTTAATGCATGGAACAATGAGCATGTCCAGTCATTTTCCTCTTACCAACATAATTCCAATAAAATTCCCTCCCATTTTCCTCCGTAAACAATAATGCCAAAAGGTATCTCTTATGTCAGTTTCCAATAGTGACCCTTGTTGATTAAAAATTTGGTCACCTCGATTTTCCTCTCTTCGGAAAAAAAAATAAAAATTACTAGTAGAATAAGATTTTAAAAGATCATAATCTCACGGTGTATCCCTTAGTTTCATATTCCTCACATATTTACAGATTCAAAATATGAGTTGGTATTCTCAATATATCCACATTTTTTTTTCTAAAAGAGCATTTCTTCCTATGCAATACAACTGGTTTCTCTCTCAGTACTTAGTCTTGGTACTTAAAGTCTTCTTGGAAACTCACCTTTCTATTTTTAGCTGAGAGAGAAATTTATGTTCTCGGTTTTTTCTCTCTCATACCCTCATAACCACTTCACTTCTCCTACAATCTATGACACTTAGTCTCATTTCCATATTTCACTTATTCATCTCACCTCCCAATCCCCTCTCATTCACTCTACCATAATTGTATTATTTGGAAATTTCACTTATATCCCCTCTTGTCTCCATACTTATAATATTTCTCGATCCTCTCCATACTTAGAATAATTTCACTCATTCCCCTTCCTCTCTTCGATATCTTATACTCCTCTCTCTTATATACTCTCCTCTCTTATAACTCCATCCTTAAATATAATTAGTTTTATTTTCCCCTTCCCCCTCTCTTCCCTCTACCCCCCACACCCGTCGGACGGATCCTCCTTACTTAGTTTCTTTTTCATATCCTCTATCCTCTCATTACCCCTTCATACCTCTCTCTCTCCATGCACCCTATCCATCTCCCATTATTTTTTTTCCTTTCCCCCTCACTTCACTCCTCCCCCTCCTCTATGTGTTCATAATCCCATTTAACTTACCCCCGCAACCTTTCCTGGGCCCCACAACGCCCCAACCCTCACAACCTTCCATACTCCACCGACTCGCCATCCCCTCCTCCTATCCTCTCATTCATCTCCCTATATCCATACTTAAACGTTTCCTAAGTTTTATTCCAACGTATCAAATGAAGACATGTGGCAGACATGACAACCAATGACACTAAGAAATGTGGAAATGAATGGAAATATGACATTTGTCATTCTATGGAAACTATCACAGTGAGACACATGGAGATGACATGGACACTGATTGAATGTTGATTAGGCGTTGATTGGGTAATTGGGTCACCAATTTTTTTATTGAGTAATGATTTTCCTATGGCTCGAGCGTCATAGTTTCCTTTTGTTTCACTTATTTCATGTGGATCCATTTACTATATAAACACTTAACTATCAAATACCACAATTCATGTGGTATTTTAAAATGTGAATTTTAATGAAGGGACAAGATTAATCCATGAACTTGATAAACAATTGCTGACCAACGAACTTTCGAAGATCATGACTCAAGATCTGGGCATCGGTTTTGGAAAAAATATACCTCATTGGAAATGTAATTTGACGAGTAATATGATGGAATAGATTTAATATATGATGTTTTCCATACTTATTCCATAAATTAAAATATCATTCAAGTATATTTCAACACTTGTTTGGAAATTATTTTTTTTACCTCGACTTCCTGAGTGCATATCTTGAGGCAGATACCTCCAAATTGCACTCAAGAGGACTCGTTGAAGATATGGAATGATGAATATTAATTTTGGAATGGTTTCCAAGACTAATATTTGAGTTATCGTGCTTAGGAAATTAAAATATAGTCAAACCTTTTCTCGGATAGTCAACTTCAAAATTTGGAAATAAAAGTTTATTAATTATCTTTTATTAATTTTTAAAGTGGGTCCCAGTTCAAGGAACAAATATCAAATATCGTATTTACACAAAGGATTAATTAATTGAACCAAAATGAAAAAATTTTAACTAAAAATTTGTTGCTAGAGAATGAAGACAAAAGATTTAAAAGGAATTCAAAAGGATAGTAGTTGTGGCTGGAGGTATCTCGAGATTTTTCTACATAAATATTCAACTTGAAGCAAATTTTATCTTTCTAAAGATTTCATCAATTAGAATGCTAGAATCTTTCCAATGAGGTTTTCTATGTATGTTTTTCTATATGAAGATCTTGGTCAGATATTGGTTTGTATGCATTCACGAACACTTTGAGATTCGATCATGCCTCTGCTTTTTGTTCAAACATTGATGAATTTGAAATACATGCAAACATTGGACAGAGAGATGATTTTTCCAGGTAAATTATGAGCAAATGGAGAAGAATTTCACAAAATGGGGACATGGGTTTTGTGTGTAATGAGTCCATTTAAATTCCATTCAAACCATTTCCTCAAAAATTGAAATATGTGAGAGATATCTTAAATATTCTTAAAAATATTTTCTCAGAAATCCTATAGCGAACACGTTCTAAATATTTCGTCAATTTGTATGGCTTTTCTCAGCACAGACAAGATTGGGGACATGGTTTTGAAGTAGAAGGTTCAACCATTGGATTTGTGATCATCTAAACCCAACAAACAAGGAGATGAATACCAAAAATTGTGTTTCTCTCCAAATGTGTCGTTTTCAAAATCAAAATCCGTTTTTGAAATCCATTGGTCTTGTATATAGATAAGATCAATGTAATGTATAAATATCTCACTTTGAAATCCTATGAGGGACGAGGAATAATGAATACATGGTAGATTTTATTTTTTTGGAAATAATGAAAACATTTTGATCTTGAAGACCTATCCATAAGTTTTGTGTTGAATGTCTTTAATACATGGTTTGCAGTAGCCTTTTCTCTAAATATTCATTTAACACTACTTAAGATCATTTCAAATAGGCTTTCGACTATGTTTTTCAGATATTATTTTGAAATTTATACTACATATTAGTCTTTAGATCATCATTTGAAGATTACTGCTTAAATTTCCAATTCATTATTTCGACTTACACCAATTCTTCGAAGATAAATGAAAAAATAATGTGTTAATTGTGCTTATTGAAATTGTTTGGAGTTTTTATATATTTGATTGGTTATATGTAAGTTTCTTTACATCGAACATTTTTCATATTAAGAAGCCCATCTGTAATTGATTTCTTTTAAATGAAAAAGGAGTTGATATCGTGATTGTGTCTCTTTCACTCAACCTGAAAAATTATTAAACCGTGCTCGATTGTGTTTCAACAAGTTTTCTAAAAATTCATGTTTTTTTTGTTTTCTATCCATTAAAGAGATGTTTCTTTCCTGTAGATGACAAGTGGTCTCCAAATTCAAGTGAAAATCGACTCAATCATTAGATTTAGTTTGTGCTCTTGGCCAATATAGTTGTTGGTGTTTTCTTAGATATAATGTTATTGTGATATCATCATGTTTTTGTCAATTTTAAATGGACATCATTCATTATCAGGTTTGACTAAACTGTTGTGATCATTTAGTTTAACTCAATTTATTCGCATTTCAAATTTCTCTTTTTAAGCTTGATTGTAAAATATAATAGATGTTATTATATTAGTTTATTTACAATATTTTGCATTATTTTGCCTAATATTTATCTCTAAAAAGTTCTTGAAAAGTATTTATTTGTCAGGGTTCTTGAAATCTTGTGACTCTTGTATCAGTTGTAAAATTTGTAAATCTTGTATGTAGTAGTTAATTATTTGTTTTAATGATCATTGTAAATATTAAGACTTGTTAGTTCTAAATATTTGTAACTAGGGCCCTTAGGGAAAACTGTTTCAAATATCCTTCTTTTGTAGAGGAGATTCCATCATTGGCTAATGGATCCATTAAACATGGTATGAAAAACCATTCCAAACGGCTTGGGTTCTACTTTAAGGACCCCAGACCAGGTTGTTTCATCTTAGTTGACGAGTGGTCACTTCTGCCCACTTAGTTGACAGATTATTTCCAAATTTAACATGATTATTCATTCTAGTGATCAACTATGAGGCCACCCCTCATTACCCAAATGTACAATCAAGTTATGGGTGGTGTGTTTAAATTACTATATGAGAAACTTTTTTATTAAATTTATATTCCTTGAATTGTATTTTTATAGACTTCTACTTCATATACTTCATATTGGACTAATCAATAGAGGCATGCTAGTTATATTGGACAAATCAACTTTAAACATTTTAAATGCCCATCAAATATTAAACATCTCTTCTTTTTCCTATGTTGATTAACACATTTTTCCTATGTTGATTAACAAATTTTTACTATGTTGATTAACACACTTCTTAACATATCTTCATTATAAATAAAATTTCTATCCCTATTTTAAGTGTTATGAGCCATATTTTGACTAAGCAAAACACAATTTTTAACAAAGAATCTACATATCAACGACACTCCTAAGATTGAAATAAAAATGATTGGACAACCAAAAACTAATTGGTATCTGCAATAAAAATAACAAAGATAACATTATTGAAGGGAAGAAGTTTCTTTCCACCCATGGAATCTGGATTTTATTTATTAAAGGGAAGAATATTCTCTCCCCATGAATTTACTCATGCATAAATTCCCATATTGAGTGCTCCAAAACTACTTATTCCAGAAGCTGATCTACCCACATTTGTTCCCCTTGGAGATCCTATACCATATTGCCTTGTTCCATAGCTTGATGAAAGAGGAATCAGACTAGGCTCTGATAGACTAGATAATTGAAGCACGATGCCAATGTTGCTAGCACCATCCTTATCTTTGAAAATATCCTCCCTAAGGCTTGTTATAATTTGAATGAGTGCACCACAAATACTCGTTACAAAATGAAATATGCATCTACAATATGATATGGTCTTAGTATTTGTTATTTATCTAGTTAATGTGAATTGAATTATGAATTTATTAAATATTAGTAAAGATGAAAAATAAATCAAACTCAACTTCAAAGTATTAAAAAAGATTAAAATCTTCTTGGAAAAAATTAAAATAGATTAAACTAAAGTATTAAAAAGATTAAGATTAAAATATATCTATGTTATTCTTTAAAGTAAAAAACTATATTAAAAGACTATGATAGTTTTTTAGTTTCATTGGGCAAAAATCCATGGCCAAGAGGGGAAACCATGTATACCATGTATGTCAATTTTATACTTAGAAACTGAAAGATAAAATCAAAATGTCTAGTATGGCTATGGCCATATTTGGAAACTATAAGAACATAGAGAAAAACTGAATTAACCATACGAAAATGTTCTAGAAATTCTTTGGAACCCGAGGTTCCATAGCAGAGGACTTACTAGGACCAGCGCCATCTTCAGAAATACCACCATGAGGACTAGTAGTTCCAACTCCAGAACCAAGAGTCGTAGCCCTAGGATGAGCAATGGGTGGTTGGAAGACGCCTCCGTGTTTTCGAGCCAACCAAGTGTTGAATTTGGACATGTATTCCATCTATATCTTCGACATCTCCATTTTTCCTTTGAGAAAACAAAAACTATTTTTCTTTTGAAAACATGTTGAGAGATACCATCGCCTTTACTTTACCTCGAACTAGACCTAGACATGGCTTAGGTGTTGATAGTTTTGTGATTTGTTTAAACATGCACATTGAAATGTGGAACTTTGGTATGTGGATACTAGTTCAAAATTATGTTGTGAATGTATAATAGATGCAAGTCATTGTGCGAATAAAAATACATTTATTAATTGAACATTGATACAGATAATTATTCTCATATGAAATTTGTAATGTATATGCATGGATATGATCTATGCAATATCCAAATGGCTATAGGGTTGAGGTGACCAAGGAATGGCATGGCAAGGTATGGCATGGCAAGGCATAGCATGCCAAGGAAATGCAATGCATGGAAAGGCATGGCATGGAAAGGTAGGGCCCATGCAAGGTATGGCATGGCATGGCATGGGAAGGAAAGGCATGTCAAGGCACGGTGTGACATTCATCCATGGAGTTGGCTACCTTGGAATTAACACATGTGGAGTGTTTTCATGCATGCACATTCTTGGAGCGAACATTCCATGTGGACACTTGGCATTTGAATTGGATTGATGCCTTTTTTTGGTGGTGTGTACCCTTCATGAGCATTATTCGGTGTATACTACTACTATTTTTGGATGAGGAAAAATTTCTCTAGACAGACTACTGTCCACATATTGTAACATGGTCAACCATGGATCAAGGAGATATATAACTAATTCATTATTGTAATATGTATTTGAATTGTCATGGAGTTAGTTATCAAATATTAATATTTTATTGTATAAGACAAGAGACTCACTCTATAAGGAAGAATTCTCTCTCCATTGTAAAGGATGGAGAATTTGGGAATTTAGGAGCTCTCCTCTTGGGCGGGCTACATTGTAGAATATTTTGGCAATTTTAACGGAGAATTTGAGGTATATTATCATTCAATGTGATTATTTATTGTGCACTCATATTTTATGTGTTGATTTTGTATTAAAAAACCCTTCTACCATATTGTGATTGCAATTATAATGAACCATGCTTCATTTTGGTTAGAGTAATGTGAGGTTTCAACTCTCTTATTTCTATTGTGATTATGTTAGCGTACATGTGATTGTTATTATTGGTTCCTAGAGTCTTTATTAGGATGGGACTTCATTGTTTTGTCAAAATTAGGTAATAAGAACCATTAATTTCTTATGGATTTAGCACTTAGAAATATTTCCCACCATAAGAGATTTGTTAATGTGTAACAGAAGTATTTATAATCACTTTAGAAAAAAAAACATACATTCATACACATAGAATTCATACACTTTGAAATTCATACATTAATCAACATAAAATAAATTCATCAACATTAAAAAAGATTAATATTAAAATAAAGTATTAAAAAGATTAAGATTAAAATATATCTATATTATTCTTTAAAGTAAAAAACTATATTAATATTTGCAATATGGATAGTCTAGAAATCATCAAGTTCTTGGACCTGAAATACCATGACAGTATTTCGAGTTCATTAGGAAAAAATACCTAGCCCAGAGGGAAAATGATGTATACCATGTATGTCATGATTATGCTTAGAAACTGAAAGATCAAACTGAATTGTCTAGTATGGCTATGGCCATATCTGAAAACTATAAAAAATAGGCAAAAAATGAATTAACCATAAGAAAATGTTCTAGAAATTCTTTGGAACCTGAGGTTCCATAGCAGAGGACTTGCTAGGACCAACGCCATCTTCATAAATACCACCACGAGGACTAGTAGTTGCAGCTCCAGAACCAATAGTTGTAGCCCTAGGACAATAAGTGGGTGGATGGAATACACCTTCGTGTTTGCGAGCCAACAAAGTGTTGACTTTGGACATGTATTCCATATGTATCTCCAACATCTCCATTCGTCTTTTGAGCTAACGAAAATCTTTGTCTTTTGGCAATATGTCTAGATTTACCATCGTGTTGACACGCCAGTAGAGTTCAAGTGTGTCAAATAACTTAGATTTTTGGGTCCTCGTGCATCCCATATCTGGGATCACCCTTCCCACTTGTAAGTCAAACTCTGACTCTTCTTTAAATTCACGAACAAGGCAAACAATGTGGGTGGAACCAAAATTATTATTTACATTCATGGAACCATGCACATTATTCAAAAACTATGAATGTTGTTGAAAGATGTTGATGGAACCACTCACTTATTCTCTTGAAGCATTCAAAATAAATACACAAATATTCATATAAACATTTAAAAGTACGATGTTATATTTAATTTGCACATATTTAAAATTCTACATAAATAACTAGAATTTAAGTTTTATACAAAAATTATATATAATTATTAGAAATAATAATTTTAAATTCAAATTAAATTATTATATAATAATCATCATTTTCAATTGGTTGTCAAAATTGATATTCAACTTTAAAATATATATTTTAATATAAAAAATTAAATTTAACACAAGTTTCTAATGAAAAGACAACATGAAATTATTATTATTATTATTATTAAATTAACGGTTTTGAAAAAATTAATATTTTATTTCAAAATATATCTCAATACTAAAAACTGAAATTAACAAAAAAAAATACTAGTAAAACCATAAGCATAAACACGTTCATGGTTCCATAAAGATTGCTCATGCTTTTAGTAGCATGTTTTGTGGTTTTGATAATACTAGTAAAACCATAAGCATAAACATTGTTTATCGTTTCGTAAACAATGCTTATGCTTTTAGTCTCTTCTCTCGTAATGCATGATTGAATCATTGGGCCCACCGCAGTCTCATGAGCCTCCTTCTCCTCATCCGATGTTGAATCATAATCTGAAGTTTGTCATTGCAACATGTACAACCTATCCACCTGATCACCAATCAATTGTGGTTCCACCGGTTCCACTCCCTCCTTGTAGATAAATACATGTCCCCTCTTGAACAATGTAAAATATCCAACATCCTCCAAGGCTGATACTGAGAGAAAGTTAACCCTCAGCTGTGGAACAAAGATAAATCCATCAAGCTCTAGGAATCCTCCATACTCGAGTTAGAATCTAACCCTTCTAAATCCACATACAACTCGTGCTATACTACCTTCACTCTCCACCAGTTAGTCAGGACCTGTCTCTGTGATAATAAGGAATGCTTGCCAGATTCTCGTGATGTGACAAGAGGCTCCACTATCAACAATCCATATGAAATAACCCCCAAATCCTCCACTACCGACAGTGGATACTAGAGTAACCAAAGAAAATTCCTTATCAAACTTGGAAGAAAAGTCCTCCATGGTTGTTGTCGCAACTATCTCAGGACCCTCATGTTCCTTCCTCTTATTATTATTCTGAGGCCACTAAAAAGAAAGGTGCCCCAACTGGTTACAACAATAACATGTGGCTCTACTCAAGTCCCTTGTGGAATTTCCTTTCTTCTTTCTCTTTGCAGCAAGAGAAAGATCTTCATCAGCTCCATCTGTCTTATGTCCACTTCTTTGAGATCCTTTCTAGATCTCCTCCTGAGTGAACACATCCCATAATCTTCTCCAATATAGAATATTCTCACAACCCACCACACACTTCATGAAGACTTCCCTTTCCTTGGTGAAGCCTTTCAAGACTATCCTCACCAAATCTGAATCCGTTATGACCTCCCCAACTGTAGCCAGCTCATATTTCACTTGAGATAATCGAGTAAGATAAGAAGACACACTCTCCCCTTGTAACATCCCGCTCTAGCGCACTGAGAAACTTATTCTTTGAGGACACTTGCTCACAAGTGATCTGGACTTTTCTAATGTTAAAACATTTATACTTGATTATGATGCATTATGATAGATGACATGAGGTTTTATTATTTGATGTAGACAGGTGCTATTGACTCAGTTTTATTGAGTGTGCAGGGTTTTGGACCCTGATGATGCAGAGGCATCGGTGGAACCCCCTTGGACTCCAGATTGAGTCAGGGAGTGTGCTATTGGGTTGATTTATTTATTGTGATATTTCATTTCATTTGATGATATGATGTTGACATTTCTGACATGATTGTTGATGATGTAGGATAACGATAGCTTACCGACCAGACTCACATATGGAGTAAAGGGGCCACTGTAAGGTAGCTAGAGAGGTAGTGGGGGGGCCTAGAGGGCCCATAGTAATAATAGTGGAGGTCATTCAATGTAAGGTGGACTAGGTCCAATATATTATTAAATAAGGCCCACTATGGTAGTTAGATATAATAAATGGGTAATTAGATATAACAAATGTAAGAGGACTTCCAACCGCCTAGACATTCGAGGTACTCGGTAAGTATGAGAGAAATGATGGCTTTTGTCCATACACTGCTTCAAAAGGAGTCATGCAAGTGGTTGTATGGTATGTAGTGTTGTACCACCATTCGGCGAGGGGTAACCATTGAGCCCACTGGTGTTGTTTTTCAGAGGCAAAGAACCTCAGATATGTTTCCAAACACTTGTTGACGACTT
>ML786273.1:218550-239404 GCA_009831015.1 Picea engelmannii
TTGCTTGTGAAAGTTGGGTCTCGATCAGAAACAATAGAGTTTAGCATGCCATGAAGCTTGAAGACCTGATCCATGAAAATTTGAGCCACCGTGGATGCAGTAAATGGGTGGTGAAGAGAAAAAAAATGAGCATACTTGGAAAGATGATCCACCACCACCATTATCACTGATTTATTCCCCGATTTGGGTAAGCCTATAATAAAGTCCATAGAGATATCTTTCCAAATAGCAGGGGGAATCATAAGTGGTTGGAGGGTGCCTAGAGATTTGACTGTTTCTCCCTTGTTGCATTGACATACCTCACATTCAGCCACAAACTTATGGATGTCCTGTTTCATACCAGCCCAGAAAAAAAAACGTTTGACTTGCTCATATGTTTTGGTGAACCCTGAGTGCCCCGCTGTGGGTGTAGCATGAAGCTCAAAAAGTACCGTGGATTTGAGATTGGATTGTTTACTTAAATACAAGCAGCCTTTGTATCGAAGCTCATCCTAGAGCCAGGAGTACCCTGGGGGAGCCTGTGCCTTGTTCTGCAGTTGCTGGATCAGATGCGAACTTTTGGGGTCTTGAAGCCATTCCTGGTGCATAGCTTGCATCAAATCGGGTAAAATGAAGGAAAGAGAAAAAAGGGATCCTTCATCTTCATATTTCCGGGACAGTGCATCCACCATGACATTGCTTTGCCCTTCTTGTAAATGATCTCATAATCATATCCAAAGAGCTTAGTGACCCATTTTTGTTGCTCCTGGGAGGAAATGTATTGTTCCAGAAAGTACTTGAGGATTTGATGGTCAGTCTTAATTTGGAATCGTTGCCCCAAGAGATAAGGACGCCATAATTCAACGACATGCAAAATCGCCAACATTTCTTTTTCATAAATGGGTTTGCCTAGATTCTTTTCAGAGAATTTTTTGCTAGTGAAGGCCAAAGGTCGACCCTCTTGCATAAGGACAGTGCCAATTCCTTTCCCTGAGGTGTCACATTCCAACACACATGTCTTTGTGAAGTCGGGAAGGGCCAGAACTGGAGTGGTGCACATGGCCATCTTCAAAGTTTGAAAATCTTGAGCAACTGCTGGGGTCCAAGTGAAAGAGTTCTTTTTAAGGAGAGCCATGAGAGGTGCTGCAATTTTTCCATAGTTCTTAACGAAATTGCGATAATACCCTGTGAGGCCCAAAAATCCTCGCAAGATTTTGAGAGTCTTAGGGTGCGGCCAGTCTTACATAGCTTCAATCTTTTTCGGGTCCACCCTAATGCCATCCTTGCCCACCAGATGACCCAAGTATTCTACTTCGAATGCACCAAAAGCACATTTGGACTATTTCAGGAAAAGCTGGTGCTGAGAGAGTAGGCTGAGAACTTGATCCACATGAGTAAGATGGTCTATCCATGTCTTTCTATATATGAGGATATCATCCAAGAAAACTAAGACAAAATGACGTAGAAAAGGGCAGAAGACATGGTTCATGAGGCTCTGAAAGGTGGAGGGGGTGTTACACAAACCAAAGGGCATGACCAAAAACTCATAGTGGCCCTCATGAGTGTGAAACGCCATCCTGGGAATGTCAAACTCTTTCATACGTATCTGGTGATAGCCCGAGCGAAGATCAAGTTTGGTGAAGAATTGGGCGCCACTCAATTCATCCAAGAGGTCATCAATGACAGGAATGAGAAATTTGTCTTTGATGGTGAGTTTGTTGAGAGCACAGAAGTCAGGACACATTCGCCAAGAACCTTCTTTCTTCAGTACCATGACGACTGGAGAGGAGTAAGGGCTCATACTAGGACGGATGACTCCGACAGTAAGGAGTTCCTGGAACATTTTTTCAATTTCATTCTTTTGTGCAAAGGGGTGGCGATATGGACGTATGTTGGGGGGAAGGCTTCATTGGACAAGGGGAATGGAATGATCATGGACACCACAGGAAGGAGGGAGTCCTTAGGGAGTGGAAAAGACTGTTTGATGCTTAGAAAGGAGGGCTTGGAGGTCTTGGGGCACGGGTGGGATCTCTGTGGATTGTATGGCGTGGAGTTGGGCTATGACACCCGAATGACCTTTTTTGAACAATTTTTCCATGTGATGAGAACTGATGATTTCAGGAGAACCCACAGTGATGCCTTGAAATTTATGTTTATGGCCTCCTTGGTCAAATTGCATGGTTAAGTTTTGAAAATCCATGAGAATGGGACCCAAGGTTCTTAGCCATTCGACACCCAACACAATGTCGCAACCTCCCATGTCAATAGCAAACATGTGGGATTTGAGGTGGTAGTCACCTATTTGGAGACACACATTTTCATAGTGCCTGCCACATTTCATAGAACCACCATTGGCAATCATGATTTGGAAATTATTGACAGCATGGATGTAGCAATGGATTTATTGGGTGATGCGGCGATGAATAAAATTGTGGGTGCTGCCACTATCAACCAAGATGATGACCTTTCGGTGCTTGATGTAACCTATTAGCTTGAGGGTTTGGGGGGAAGAGAAGTCGGTGAGAGCATTGAGGGAAATGATGGGTTCCACTTCAGGAGGGTCGGAGGGAGGGTTTATGTCAGAAATTTCTGGTGACTTGGGCATAGGGGGGTTTTCAACATCTTCTTCCTGAATATCTTTAGAGATGGCCATAAAGAGATTTTGTTCCTTACATTTGTGGCTTGGGAAATATTTTTCATCACAATTATAATAGAGGCCTTTGAGTTGGCATTCAACCATTTCATCCCTGGTCAATTTTTGGATTTTTAATGGGGCTGAGGGAGTAGTGGGGTTTACTGGTTTAGGGCGCGGGATAAAGGAAGGCTTACAGTTTTGAGAGGAAACAATTTGTTGTGCTTATTTAGCTTTTTTGGTATCCTCCACCCAAGTCGTAGGTCGAGCCATGAGGACATGGGCCCGAATCTTCTCCTTGAGGCCACTGATAAAACACTCTCGAAAGAAAGCATCAGTCAAGTCCTCTGTTCAAAAATCCAGACACTCAAATGCAGCTATGAAGTCTTCGACTGTGCCTAATTGCTTCAATTTTGTCAAATGGCCCAAATGGTTGGTGTCAGTGTCAAAGCATTCATAAATCTCAACAACAAATTGGGTCCAAGCAATATACCCTTGACGGGAAGTTTTTCTCCATTGCCACCATTGCCAGCGTTCTTGATCTAGATGGAGAACACCATATCGGAGTTTGGCCAAGTCATCTGTAATGTTGTAGAGAGAGAAATAATGTTCCATTTGTGTGACCCAACTAGTAGGGTCCGATCCATCAAATTTGGTTACATCCACCCGCAGAAGGCGTATGTCCCTTTGAAAGTTATGGGGTTGAAAGGAATGGGAAGAAGTTTCACCTTCAGTCTTTTTATGTGCCTCAGGAAAAGAGTCATCGGTAGGGAGCTTGAGTTTGGTGTAGAGTGATGCAAAGACAGATTCCAACTGGGTGGTCAATTCGTGTTTGACTTTCGCCATTGCAGACTGAACGACTACATTTACAGATGCATTCATGGAGGCATCACGGGAGGCAATAGTAGCAATGAGTTGTTGCACTTCTTGTTGGGTCTCAAGTAAACCAGATTGCAGGGTGTTGAAGAGAGACTCTAGTTCTTGGTTACGGGTATGGGCCATGATGATGGGTGAACTGAAAAGGGAGTGGGCGGGGTTAGAAATTTTTGCAGAAAAATGATATGGATGAAAGTGATAAGGGAGAAGAGATGAATCTAATGGAATAGATATCAAATAATGGTGAAACATTTTCCAGATTGTTTTTTTTTTCTTTACAGTTGCGGGGTTATGCTTTGGTCTGAAGAATGCTGCAGTGCTGAAATCCCCAAATTCTGAACCAGAGAGTATTTACTTAGCAACCCAAACACAGATGCGTGTCAATAGATCTTGCCAGTGTAATTTGTTTATGTTGTTGTTTATGTTCCCCAAGGGTTAGGTATTCAAGGGCTCTATAGACAAGGGTTTGCCCTATGTTATAACTCTCTGATATACGTGCGGGGTCCAATAGTAGTTCTTGGCCTAATATCTCAGGGCACTAACTAAGGACGATAAATTGTACCCTTAGCAGTACTACCCGACTACCCAGGTACTAGAGAGTATCTTCCTGAGTGTTGTTCTTGGTGACACTATAGCAGTCCAGCAGCCGATAGGTTTATCTAAAGAGGGCTTCAAGAAATCTAGGCCGATCCGTACACAGGTGCTGTCTGATGCGCTACCACTTGAACGGGTACTAACAGGGGTTACAAGGGTGGCCAACAGATGTGCGCTTAAGAACCACTTGTATTTCCTGCATGTATGAATCCCTCAACTGTGGGTTTATGCGTGTAACGACAGATCTATGTGGCTTAAAGACGCCGGAATACGTCTCTACCCTGAAAAAAAAATACCCACAATTTCTGTCAAGGAAAGTCCTCTGATACCACTTGCAAGATACCAGATATATAAAATATGTAGAACATAAATAAAATTCTAGAAATGGCAGAATAACAGTAAAACATCCAACATAATCTTCACAATACACATAAATGATATACGAAATAGCAATAGAAAAGCACTTTGATTCAGAAAGCAATGTTCACAGGTCTCTTCGAGGGAGAAACCTCCAATCGATCAACGCTCTGTTACAATAATATCCAAGATAGGTTTTTCATACCCTCGACCCTTATTTATACTAAATATGTCTATTAAGAGAAGCATCTAGAGGAAGATCCTTCTAGAAGAGGAAGCTTCTATTAGGTCTTCTTACATCTGCCTTATTCTATTTTAGTGAAAGGTATTATTAATATTGACTTTTATTACATCCGAATACATTGATCTACCTATGTGCGGGTTAGGACCTTAATATGTGGTATCAGAGCACTTTCATTGGGCAGACATTGTGGGCAAATATTTTTTATTTTTGATGATTTTTTTTTTCGTAGCAGAAAAAAAGAGGGCCGTGAAATTATTGAAGTTTTTGGTATATTTATGTGAAAAATTTGTAGAAATAGGTTGTATATCTGAGTTCCTCTAAGAAAAACACCCAAGTTAAAAAAAAAAATCGTCCAAAATGGAGTCCGGAAGGTCAAGATATTGAAATTTTAAAATCTGCAATTTTTCAAGGTTTTTTCCACGGACGGTGGCATGATTTATTTTTATTTCTGTAGTAGTTGGAGGTCGAATTTTCTCATGAAAATTACAGATCTCAGTTCCCCTCACAATTTCACCCAATTTAAAAAAAAAAATCAGTTGAAACGGAGTCCGATAAGTGAAGTTATGACCATTTTAACTTCAACAGTTTTTTAGGGTTTTCTAGAAAAATCCACGATTTTTTGTCGTAACTTATTGGGTGAGTTCATAGGATGCTCAGATAGATATTTATTCTCAAAACCTGAAAGAAATTCTTAAATTATTCAAATCCCAATTGTTTCACACATTGGATGACAGATTGGATGCATTTGCACATGGCCTCACATGCAGCCTCACAGACAACCTCAATGATAGTTTTCATAGTATTCAAGATTCATTGAATAACATGCAGGAGAGATTTCTTATGGAGGGCCTCAGGGATGAATATAATCAAAAAATATATTCTTGGTATGATTTTGAGGTAGATTGTGATGATTGGTATATGGATAGTTGTCATTTCTGGGATGACAACCACTTTCATATTTTATTTGATGACTCTACTCCACCTTCTGTAGAGAACATCAATATTCCACATCAGGAGTTCATTACCAGCATTAAGTCTACATATTCTATAGTGGTATTATTCATTCTAGATTCTGCTACGATCATTTTCCACTATGTGGATGGATCTTTTTATTTGGATCCACATGATAGGTTTCAGTCTTTGGAGCATCATTTGGAGTTGTTTATTGGGTTCCAAAATCTTCCACAGGGAGTTCACATGACCACTTGGACATCGGACCCGGGCTTACAAGGGTGGCTGGACTACTTCAGCATGGTGGATTTCCTTTCTACATGGGACCTTGGTTCTTCAGTCTTCTTCAACATTATGGTCCACAATTATCCGTGGGACCCTGGTATATGGTTGTACATCAAGCGTTGATGACAACACTTTCATAAGGGGGATGGAATGTAAGGTAGCTAGAGAGGTAGTGGGGGGCCCAGAGGGTCCATAGTGATAATAGTGGAGGTATTTCAATGTAAGGTGGATTAGGCCCACTATATTATTAAATAAGGCCCACTATGGTAGTTAGATATAATAAATGGGTAATTAGATATAATAAATGTAAGAGGAGTTCTTAGAAGGTTCTACTTCTAAAAGATTCCTCCTCTAGAATGTTCTTAGGTGATGGTAGCACTATATAAAGAGATTCAAGCAATGTAATGAGACATGAAGAGAAGTATTGTATTTGGATTGGTAACTCAATAGGAGGATGCCCCCTCAAAGAGGCAAGTGAACAAGAGATGATTCCTTCCATAATATGATCCATTGTATGGTGTTGCCCTACCTCAAAGGTTTCTATAATAAAGTTGTGGTTTTCTATATGGTTTCATATATCTTGTGTGGTGATTGTATTCATATATATTTGGATCTATTGTGATATTTTGTATTCAGGTATTGGGTTCTTAACAAGTGGTATCAGAGCACTTTCCTTGGGCAGACATTATGGGCAAATATTTTTTATTTTTTCGATTTTTTTTTTTGGAGAAGAAAAAAGAGGGTCGTGACATTCTTGAAGTTTTTAGTATATTTTTGTGAAAAATTTGCAGAAAGTGGTTATAGATCTGATTTCCTCTCATAAAAACACCCAAGTTAAAAAAAAAAAATCATCCAAAACGGAGTCTGGGAAGTCAAGATATTGAAGTTTTAAAATCTGTAAATTTTCAGGTTTTTTTTTTTGTTTTTCGGCAGACAATGGCGCGATTTTTTATTTTATTTTTGTAGAAGTTGGAGGCTGAATTTTCACAAGAAAGTTACATATCTGAGTTCCTCTCACAATTTCACCCAATTTCAAAAAAAAACTTAGTCGAAACAGAGTCTCGGAAGTGAAGTTATGAACATTTTAACTTCAATAGTTTTTTAGGGTTTTTCCAGACAAAGCCGTGATTTTCTGTCGAAACTTATTGGGTCTATTTTTTGGGTTTTTTCATGATGGCTGCAGGACCGAAGAGTTCATAGGGTGCTCAGATGGCTATTTCCTCTCAAACCCTGAAATAAATTCTTGAATCATTCAAAGCCCAATTGTTTCACATATTGGATGACAGATTGGATGCATTTGTACATGGCCTCACAGACAACCTCACACATGGTCTCACAGACAGCCTCACAGATGGTCTCAATGATATTTTTTGTAGTATTCAAGATTCATTGAATAAAATTCAGGAGATATTTCTTATGGAGGGCCTTGAGGATGAATATAATCAAGAAATATATGCTTGGTATGATTTTGAGGCTGATTGTGATGATTGGTATATGGATAGTTGTCATTTCTGGGATGACAACCACTTCCATATTTTATTTGATGACCCTAATCCAACTTCTGTAGAGAAAATCAATATCCCACATCAGGAGCTAGTTATCAACATTCAGTCTACATATTCTACAGTGGTATTATTCCTTCTAGATTATGCTACGACAATTTTCCACTATGTGGACGGATCTTCTTATTTGGATCCACATGATAGGTGTCAGTGTTTGGAGCATCATTTGGAGTTGGTTATTGGGTTCCAAAATATTCCATGGGGAGTTCACATGAGCACTTGAACATGGGACCCGGGCTTGCAATGGTGGTTGGACTACTTCAGCATGGTGGATTTTCTTTCTACATGGGACCTTGGTTCTTCAGTCTTCTTCAACATTATGGTCCACAATTATCCATGGGACCCTAGTATATGGTTGTACATCAAGCATTGAGGACAATGCTTTCATATGGGGGATGGAATGTAAGGTAGCTAGAGAGGTAGTGGGGGGGGCCAGAGGGCCCATAGTGATAATAGTGGAGTTCATTCAATGTAAGGTGGACTAGGTCTACTATATTATTAAATAAGGCCCACTATGGTAGTTAGATATAATAAATGGGTAATTAGATATAACAAATGTAAGAGGACTTCTTAGAAGGTTCTACTTCTAGAAGATTCCTCCTTTAGAATGTTCTTAGGTGATGATAGCACTATATAAAGGGGTTCAAGCAATGTAATGAGACATGAAGAGAAATATTGTATTTGGAGCGGTAGCTCAATAGGAGGATGCCCCCTCGAAGAGTCAAGTGAAGAGGAGAGGATCCCTTCCATAATATGATCCATTGTACGGTGTTGCCCTACCTCAAGGGTTTGATATAATAAATTTGTGGTCTTTTATATGATTTCATATATCTTGTGTGGTGATTGTATTCAGATATCTTTGGATCTATTGTGATATTTTGTATTCATGTATTTGGTTCTTAATAGCCACACACGATTTCCAGATAGATTGAGGGAGAGGGGTGGATAGCATCCCTACCATCGCCTACTAGCACTCCTGTCATGGCTCAAACTATAGGTTAACGATTACCTAGTTCGAGAGGATCCATGATGCTATGAGGGAAGACTGCGACAGTCGCTCACGATGATTCTAAAGGGCGCACAATAAGGCAGGGGCCTTATTCCTTAGAGCCCTTAGTCTCCCACAAGTTCACCTGGTGGAGTGTTGACTCAAGGGGTTATAGATGTCTACCAATCAGTCTAGTTGGCAAGTGGAACCCTTGGAGCACGTGGTGCATCCTGAAGGGAACGTCGCACAAAAGAAACACAAGAAGCGAGTGGCACCCTTGGAGCACGTGGTGCATCCTGAAGGGAACGTCGCACAAAGGAAACGAATGAGGCGAGTGGCACCCTTGGAGCACGTGGTGCGTCCTGAGGGCACGTCGCATTGATTTGGATGAAGGAAACAACCCTAAACAGCCCTAAGACAATAATGCCTTAAGAAATCCTTAAACGACTTGTCTAACCCAGTGTCGCCCAGTTCAAAATCTAAACCTGAATCTAAAAAAAAAAAAAACTTCTCTAAGATAAAAATTTCATTTAACCTTAAGGAAAAAGGCCCTAAATCTAACTCTAAAAAGAGCCTAACCCTAATTCTAAATGAAATAGCTCCAATGAATCTTGACCTAATCCTATACCCAAATATCTTGGTTAATAGCAATTAAACCTAATAACCATTAAAATAATTAAGCAAACATCATTATGGGATTTTAGGCTAGAGTTCACACCTCAATGTAGTGCAATGAGAATACAATTTTTAGAATGTACTTGAGCTCTAGTTCTTGGATTTATTAACGTTAACTTCATCCAACTATACAACCAATATATCAACGGATACAAGATTTCATAATCTTTTTCAACCATTTAACTTTTAATGAACACATAACTTTTATTCAAATTGAAACATAAGTTTTCTTAAAAATATAAATATACATAAATTACAGTTTTAGTAAACTCAGACTAAACCAATAGTAATAAAATTATTTAACGAGCGGGAGTATAAAAAGTATGAATTAAAAAAAATAAAATGAAAAGATGCATTAGCGCATTTACCTTTTTGGTTTTAAAGAAGGTATCAATAAAAAAAAATAAAAAAATAGGGAAACTAAGTAAAAAGGGTAACATAGACAATTACTAAGTTAAATAAAATAATTTTGGGGAAAGGTGGGGGATGAATGACACTTGTACAACAAAGAATTTTTGGAGGGTTTTCTTTAAAAACTTAAAAATAAATGTGGGGCTCAAAACTCTATAAAAGAAAGGGGGATGAGGGGAAAATGGGGGGATGGGCTGTTAGGTATTGTTATGCTGCCGAATTTGGAGTGGACTGATTTTTTGTGAGGAGTTGGGATTTTCTCAGCTGAGATTAGAGTTGTAGCTCAACCTTGGAGGTGAGTTGGGAAGCTAGGTATACCATCTGGACTGTGTGTGGCCCCTTTGTGGCTCGGGGGTCTAAGGGGGAAGTAGAGTACCCCTAGCATTTGGCTGGGAGGTACCGGTGTAGTCTCTACGGGCGGTGAGCGGGAGAAGCACAGAGGAGGAGTGTCACGGAGTGCCCAGTACATTATTCGACGTGGACAATAAGGCAACGGTATGGGTTTTTGTTCTTGATAGAATAGGATGCTTTACGATTTATGTTGGTATTAGAACATGGGTTGTAAATGGATTAATGGCCATTTTATTTATTTACTCTGCAAATGTAATAAAAATATGTTCTCGAATGTAATATCCTTGCGGCTTGAAGCATAACAGATTGGTTTTATATGTATTACCTTCTATTTCTGTGCAGACGTAATAAAATCTGTTATCAATGGAATCTCCTTGTCTCTTGAATGTAATAAGAACAGTCATATATGTATTTCCCAGTGTTTTTGGTAATATAAATTTCCTGTGTTTTTGTGGAAATTTCTCTGCGTTTAGGGTTAAATTTCCCATTGTGCCTTGTGTTTGGTTGTCTACATTTTTGCTTGAAGAGATAAAACTACCTCTGCGCTGGAATCCTTATGACCTGCGATTGCTTGTCTTTGATTTTGTGGGGGAACGATACCCTGCGTTGTTTCACTGCTTGGGTAAGGGAGTTTTTACCTTTCCATGATGTTTTTACATTTTTCTATGGAAGGGGAAACTTTTGTGGGCGTTTAAAATCACCGTGGGGGTTTTACCCATTTAGCCATGGTGTTTTTTACCTAGCCGTGGGTGTATTTACCTCTTTGTGGGCGATTTTTCATTGCCTGTGGGCGTTCCCATTGTGACTGGGGCATTTTATATTATTGCTGGTGTTTCAGTGATTGTGGTCATCTCCATTGTGACTGGCGCGTTTTCCTTATGACTGTCATTTTTAAAATTTACACCGTGGGTGTTCTCCCTGACTATTGGCGTTTTATGCGGCTTAGAGACTACATCTACCACACTTAGGAAGGTGAAAGAAAATTCTCCCTTGTTGTACATCACTGTACCTCATGTATCTCCTGGGTACTAAATACAACTTACTATCATGACAACTCATGACTGATCCGTGGTCCCTTCCTGTGCCGCCCATGTTAAAAAAATTTAACCTTGTTCATAAGTCTACCAGCAGGGATAACCCTTCCTTGCGGGAGTTCTGTTCTCTTTCCTTTTTCCGTCAATTTTCTTAATAGACCGTAATTGCTGGAGTGGATAGTTTTTTTATATTTTTTGATTAATGACTAATGCCATGGCTATAGCTGTCATCTTCCAGTTGACATATCCACCTTGTGATTCTAGAAATACAGTCCAAAAAGGTAACCTTTTTAAACCGTTTATGTAAAAAGTAGGGGGTTCATTTATGGCAAATTTTCGTTTTACCTTGTGTATGTAAATTCTATTAATTCAGGATTTAAATTGCTATTTAGATTAAATAAATCTTATCCTTGGCAACTTAAACAATTTGTATTGTTGTACAAAGGCTTACTTCTTAGATAAATTTTCAGTTATTAAAGGGAAGTTTCTGTCCGCAGTTTTTTTTGGAGGGAGCTCCTTCTGGATTTTTTGCCTTTAATTACGGTAGTCTGAACTCCTTGCTGCATGGAAAATCCTTCCTGAAAGGGACTCGAATCTCCATAAAATCCGTGGCCTATCACCCATGCGTTCACCTTCCCCAAACTTTTTCTGACTGTTGCCTTGTCAGTCGCCCATGACTTTGGCTGTGCTGCCTCTGAATTCGCGATTCTGGTTGCACTCTCGGCGTGATTTGTTTAAATAACGGTGTTGTGTTTTAGTTTTTAATAAAGGTGAATTCAATGATAAATTCGCTCAATCGGGTAAGGGTAATATTATGACCTTTTAAAATAAATAAATGTTAGAGTCATCGATATATATAACCCTGATGTTATTATATATATTGTCATGTTTAAATGTTATTATTTTTAAATATTGGCATTTTAGATATTGTTATTTTTATATAATGTCCTTCTTATATACTGTTATTGTTAAATATGGTCATTTTAAATATTGTTATTGTTATATAGTGTCATTTTTAACTATGATGTCATATTGTTATTTATAAATATGATGTTATTTTTATATAAGGACAGTAGGGTAAGGGTGTTGACATTTTGGTGAAAATATTACTAACATTTTACTGTCATGAATAATGTAAATTGACACGGTAATCAGTAATGTATGGTGACTGTAATTTATAATGTTAAGGTGATATGTAAAGGTAACACTATGGTTCACATTGTTTCTGAGATATGTAAGGGAATTGTTTTGCAACATAGTATAGAGTGTAGTTGGGTAGATAACTTACAAGAAGGAATGGTGTTGTTATTATTGCGTTATTAATGAAATTTATGATCTTAAATGACATCGAGTTGTGAGCTCCTCATGTTTATTGAATGTTTCTATCTAGTAATGTCATTGTAAATCTTATGGTTGTAGCATATAAGAGGGATTGTAATTGTAAATCATGGCACGGATATGTGATATAAATGTAAGGTGTTTAATATTTCATGGCAGTGTTATTGTGACTTTTATTGTTATTAATAAACATTTACGGTGTAATAACCTTGATTTAAGTACAATAGATTTTCTGAGTCTGTAATGACGGTGTTGTTCCTTGTAGATAAAGTTGTACTTGGATGATAAACCTTCCATGTGTTGGGACTGTTGTCGGGTGGGATGTAGACACCCCCAGGTAGCCTTAGGAGATATGTATGTGTGTGTGATTATTTTGTGTAAAGAATCCAGTGTCGTATCAAGAGTCTTGGGCCCTTTAAAGGCAGGGTTTCCACTCTTGCAACACACCTGACGAATATTACTAGTTTCTGCCTGAGCAGTCGGCCAGGAGCCTATCTAACCTTCTCTCTCTTCGGAGCAGCGAACTAAGATTAAACACCCTGCTTTTCTGTGCAGAAATAGTAAGATCTACCACTATGGATTCTTCCCTCTGTGCTCGTACTATGCATAACCCAGCATGTTGTTAAATGTTTGCGTTGTGCACCTTGTGTCTATGGTCATTTATTGCTTGATGTTACTCGTTTTGTGCCTTCAGTCTTCTTGTGATGAACATCGTGGCTGCGTCTTGTTAGTTGTCGAGTGGTGACGTAGAGTCAAGTGTGTCTGTTTCCTTCTACACGTGCACACACACTTTTAAAAAAAAAAAAATTCACTTGTTATCAGAGTTGTTGTCATGAGTGTGGAGGTTGTTACATATGGTATCAAAGCCGGTTCGACCCGCATCTTGGGGTTCGCTATGAATTTTGCGGACATGATTAGATTTGATTATACTGTTGTTGATCAAGTTGATTGTGTGTGTGTAGCTAATCATGGTTAGAGGACACCGCGGAGGTAGACAACGGGGTGCTAGGGGAGGAGGCATGACGCCTCCCGTAGCATCCACGCTTGAGGGGTCTAACCCCCAGGGAGGCGAGAAGGTTCTCAGACAGGAGCATATAGCAGTTGGCAATGTTGTTGAGATGATGAGATCTTTTCAGCGCATGTCCGAGGAACTTATTAGTAGATTGGACAGAGACGAGGCCAGGGCGCCGACACCCACTGAGGTTCTTCCGCACGCACCGACCGTTACAGGTAGCATTCACTGTGAACTCGAGAAGGTAAAATTTCTTGAGTTCTTTGGTGCCTCAGACGATGCAACCGCCGAGGCATGGTTGGAGAACATGGTGATGTGCTTCACAATTCGCGATTATACCTCCAACATGAAGGTCTGCATGGCAGTCTTTCAACTTAAGGGGAGCGCTCTTCTATGGTGGAAGACACTCCTGCCGCAGCTGAACATGGCCGTGGAAGATGTGTCATGGGAACTGTTCGAGGAATGGTTCTGAGAGAGGTACCTTTCAGAGGAATTCATTGAGCGTCAGCTCAATGAGTTCAACACTTTATGACAGGGAGGTCGTACGGTGCTCGAGTACGAGGCACGTTTTATGGAGCTACTTCGGTATGCTCCGCTCCTTAACACCGAGAAGCTCAAGGTCAACAGGTTCGTGTTTGGCCTTAACGACAACCTGCATGCAAAGGTTAGGATCTTGATGCCTCAAACCTTGCATGACGTTGTCCAAAAGGCCCTCATAATAGAGGAGGAGCTTATCAGCGGGGGTCAGACCAGGACCCCAGCGAGACCAGCAAGGCAGGGTTCATTTGGAACGTCGCAGCACTAGACACCAGCGAGACATACGCTGGGATATCACAGATTCCATAGGGGATCCACATTCACTACACCTCGATGACTTCCACCTCAGCAGCGGACACCTTATCGAGGACCACAACACCAACAACAGCGTCGCCCGCAGCAGCAGTAGTTTAGGCCTGTTCAACAGAACAGACCAGGGTTTCAGGTCGTTGGGTAGTCATCTTCTACTTCAGGTACTAGGACTACTGGGCTGAGGAAGGGGTGTTGGACGTGTGGGGAGCCACACTACCAGCGTGACTGTCCTGTGGAGAGGACCAGGGCATCCGGATCAGCCGGACCCACTACAATGGGAGATATGGGTAAGGACCATCGGATTCATGCAGTGGTGAATAACCTCCAGGCAGAGCACCAGTTGACGGTGCTCGAGACAAAAGGTACTGTCGCTGACCAGACCCTTAGTATTTTGATAGACCCAGGAGCTACTCAGAGTTTCATTACTGGTGCAGCGCTAAAAAGGATTAAGGTAAAGGCAGTCGAACAATACGAGTTTAGCTTCATGGAGATGGCTTCGAGAGCCAAACAAAAGGTTGGAGGAAAGGTGACGGGCTGTGCCCTTAACCTGAGACAGTTTGTCACGAGGGTCAACTTGTACGTCACGATCTTAGGATCTTATGACATCATGATCGGTATGGATTGGTTGGAAACACATGAGGCGATACTCAACTATAAGGCGAAATGATTGAGCTTGGTTGATGATGAAGGACAGAGACATGTGATTGTAGGACGAAACCAGGGAGTTTCCCTGTGGTTCGTCTCTTCCTTACAGTTACGGAAGAGTATGCGCAAGGGGTGAAAACTTTATGCGATCCTTGCACTAAATGATAAGGGAGTAGCGGAAGGTCTAGAACACCTTCTGATGGTGAAGGAGTTTACAGACGTATTTCCAGATGAGTTTCCTAGGATGCTGCCGGAAAGGGAACTGGATTTTACCATAGACCTGAAACCGGGGACCAAACTGATAGCAAGAATGCCTTATCGGATGTCGACCCTGGAGTTGCAAGAGTTGAAAATGCAACTGAAGGAGTTGTTGGACCTGGGACTGATACGTCCTAGTGTGTCACCATGGGGTGCACCAGTTATTTTCATAGGAAAGAAGGATGGATCATGGAGGCTTTACATTGACTACCGTCAACTAAACAAGGCTACGATCAAGAATCAATATCCCTTACCAAGAATTGATGATCTGTTCGATCAAATGAAGGGTGTGATGGTGTTCTTCAAGATTGATTTATGATCAGGGTATCACCAGTTATGGATCAAGGAGGGTGACGTCCCTAGACCGCCTTTCAGACGAGATTTGGACATTACAAGTTTACTATTTTACCTTTTGGACTGACAAACACCCCAGGGGTATTCATGAGTTTGATGAACGGGGTGTTCCACAAGTACTTGGACAAGTTCTTCCAAGTATTCGTTGACGATATTTTGATCTACTCTTGGATGATGGAGGAGAATGATGAGCACTTGCACTTGGTGCTACAATGTTTATGAGAACACAAATTATATGGGAAGTTGTCCAAGTGCTCTTTTTATCAATCGAGGATTCACTACTTAGGGCATGTCATCTTCGACGAAGGTATCGCCGTGGATCCAGCCAAGGTTGAGGCTATTATGGAATGGCCTGCGCTGACGAATGTCACAGAAGTGCGTAGTTTTATGGGTTTAGCAGAATACTATCGAAGGTTTGTCGAGGGATTTTCGAAGATAGCAAATCTGATCATGGAATTGCAGAAGAAAAACAAGAAGTTTGTCTGGACCGAGAAATGCGCAGAAGCATTTCGGAGGCTTAAGGAGTTGTTGAAGACAACGCCGATACTAAAGGTCCCTGACATGGACGCGGACTTCTTGGTATGCACTGATGCATCCAAGGAAGGATTAGGCAGAGTCTTGATGCAAGACGAACGAGTGATTGCTTACATTTCGAGGAAGCTGAGAAGACATGAGGAGAACTACGCGACGCATGATTTGGAGTTATTAGCCATCATTTATCCCTTGAAGGTTTCGAGACACTACCTTGTTGGACGAAAATTTGAATTACAGACTGATCATTGTGGGTTGCAACACATTTTCACGCAAAGCGACCTGAACGCATGACAACAGCGTTGGTCGGAATTGCTTAGCGAGTACGACTTCGAGATTACTTACATAAAGGGAACAATGAACCGAGTGGCGGATGATTTGAGTCAGAGACCATGCATATTTTCGGTGTTGCCTCTTCAAATGAATCTACGTGAGAAGATTCTCACTTTACAGCGTGACGATGACTGGTACAAAGAAGTCGAGGATTTTATCTGACAAAACACAATGATGGTACCATGATATGAGGGATTTTCTTTTGATAGCGATGGGTTATTGAAGTTTAGAGGTTGGATTTACGTACCGCCAAACGACGAGTTGAGGATGTTGATCCTGGGCGAGGCTCATAGAGCAGTTTACATGGCTCACCCGAGGGTTACGAAGATGAGGGAAGACCTTAAACCATTATTCTTTTGGAAATGAATGAAGGTCGACATAGTCAACTTTGTGGCTAGATGTCTGGAGTGTCAGCAGGTAAAGGCTGAACATAGACACCCGACAGAATTACTTCAACCACATTCCATTCTGGAATCGAAATTGGAAGTTATTTCGATGGATTTTATTGTTGGATTTCCACTGACGACAAGGAGACACGACTCGATTTTTGTGGTAGTAGTCACCTTGATGAAGAGTGCTCACTTTATTCCTGTGCGTACGACGTATCAGGAACCTGACATAGCGAGAGTTTTCATCAGTGAGATTGTGAGGCTGCACGATGTGCCTAAGAAGATTATATCTGATCGAGGATCGGTGTTTACTGGACGACTTTGGACGAGTTTCCAAGAGGCCTTGGGAACTCAACTTAACTTTAGTACTGCGTATCACCCAGAGACTGATGGATAGACTAAACAAACGAACCAAACCTTGGAATACATGTTTCACATGTACGTGATGGACCAACAAAAGCGTTGGGAGGAATTCTTGCCTCTAGTAGAGTTCGCTTACAACAATAGTTACCATAGCACCATTAAGATGGCGCCGTTTGAGTTCCTTTATGGGCGACTATGTCGGACACCCTTGAGTTGGGCTCGGCTTGAGGATAGGGTCTTGGTGGGACCAGAAGTGATCCAAGAAATGGAAGAGAAAATGAAAACCATAAGACAAAGGATTAAAGAAGTGCAGGATCGACAGAAGAGTTATGTCGATGTGCACCGAGTCGACCATAGTTAAGAGGTCGGTGATCGAGTCTTCTTGCAGGTTAAACTACATAAGAGTTTGATCAAGTTTGGGAAGGGAGATAAACTCTCTCCTAGATTCATGGTACCTTTCGAGATCGTGGAGAGAAAGGGGCCCGTGGCCTATCGACTAGCCTTGCCTGATTCTTTGAGGCGTATGCACGATGTTTTTCATGTATCTGTTCTAAGACATTATATTAGTGATCCTACACACGTGATTGACACGAGTTCGTTGCAGGTATAGGACGAGGGAGTTCTCACGACTGAGCCAGTCTGCATCTTAGATCATCGCATTCGACAGTTACGACGTCGAACGGTAGATCGGGTCAAGGTCTAGTGGGACAGTTATAGTCCGCACTCGACAACCTGGGAGGATGCATATGATATGTGTCAGCAGTTTCAACTTTTTTTTGATAGATAGACTTATGATACTATGGTACTTTTATTTCGGCATTTATACTGAGAAACTTAGGGACAAAGTTTAGACCAAGAGGGGGTGTATGTAACATCCCACTCTGATGCACTGAGAAACTTATGCTTTGAGGACACTTGCTCACAAGTGATCTGGACTTTTCTGATGTTAAAATATTTATACCTGATTATGATGCATTATGATAGACGACATGAGGTTTTACTATCTGATGTAGACAGGTTCTATTGACTCAGTTTTATTGAGTGTGCAGGGTTTTGGACCTTGATGATGCAGAGGAATTGGTGGAACCCCCTTGGACTCTGGATTGAGTCAGGGAGTGTGCTATTGGGTTGATTTATTTACTGTGATATTTCATTTGATTTGATGATATGATGTTGACATTTCTGACATGACTGTTGATGATGAAGGATGATGATAGCTTGCTGACCAGACTCACATATGGAGTAAAGGGGCCACACACAATTTCTAGATAGGTTGAGGGAGAGGGGTGGACAATAGCGCTGCCACTGCCTACTAGCACTCCCACCGTGGCTCGAACTGTAGGTTAACGATTACCTAGTTCGAGAGGATCCACGATGTTGTGAGGGAAGACTGCGATAGTCGCTCACGATGATTCTAAAGGGCATGCAATAAGGCGAGGGCCTTATTCCTTAGAGCCCTTAGTCTCCCACAAGTTCACCTGGCGGAGTGTTGACTCCAAGGGTTATATCTGTCTACCAATAAGTCCAGTTGGCGAGTGGTACCCTTGGAGCACATGGTGCATCCTGAAGGGCATGTCGCACAAAATAAACACAAGAAGCAAGTGGCACCCTTGGAGCACGTGGTGCATCCTGAAGGGCAAGTCACGCAAAGGAAAGGAACGAGGAGAGTGGCACCCTTGGAGCACGTGGTGCGTCCTGAAGGGCACGTCGCATTGATGTCGATGAAGGAAACAACCCTAAACAACCCTAAGACAATAACACCTTTAGAAATCCTTAAACGACTTCCCTAACCGAGTGTCGCCCAGTTCAAAATCTAAACCTAAGTCTAAAAAAAAAAAACTTCTCTAAGATAAAAATTTCGTTTAACCTTAAGGAAAAAGGCCCTAACTCTAACTCTAAAAAGAGCCTAACCCTAATTCTAAATGAAATAGCTCCAATGAATCTTGACCTAATCCTATACCCAAATATCTTGGTTAATAGCAATTAACCCTAATAACCATTAAAATAATTAAGCAAACATCATTATGGGATTTTAGGCTAGATTTCACACCTCAATGCAGTGCAATGAGAATACCATTTTTAGAACATACTTGAGCTCTAGTTCTTGGATTTATTAACGTTAACTTCATCCAACTATACAACCAATATTTCAATGGATAGAAGATTTCATAATCTTTTTCGACCATTTAACTTTTAATGAACACATAACTTTTATTCAAATTGAAACATAAGTTTTCTTAAAAATATAAATATACATAAATTACAGTTTTAGTAAACTCAGACTAAACCAATAGTAATAAAATTATTTAACGAGCGGGAGTATAAAAAGTATGAATTTAAAAAAATAAAATGAAAAGATGCATTAGCGCATTTACCTTTTTGGTTTTAAAGAAGCGATTAATAAAAAATAAATAAAAATAGGGAAACTAAGTAAAAAGGGAAACATAGACAATTACTAAGTTAAAGAAATTAATTTTGGGGAAAGGTGGGGGATGAATGACTAATGCAGTTGGTGTTAGTGAAAATTGTTTGACAGATCTAAATTTAGTTGTCTGTCGCTATAATTGGCAGTTTGACTCTTTGCTCAGGACTATTGCCGAATTTGACGAATTAAGCACCTTTCGTTTTATTGGCACCCAACGGAAATGTTTTTACACATAATGCTAAACTCCTTTTAACCACGAGATATGACCGTAGGCTTAATGGAAAAAACTTTGAAACCTTTTCTTATACTTACCTCTAATTTCCGTTTCCATTCATCGATGGACACTTGGCCTCACCGGAATTTACCAAACGCATTGAAATTTGGACCCTCCATTTTCCGCTGTGTTCTGGATAGCTGACCCTTTGCTGTTTGATATACCACTCGGATTTTGTTCATCCGTCTCCTGGATGATTAGTACTGTCGAGCCTTGGCCCGTCCGAGTTACACTATGATATCCACCCTTAATCAAATGCTTACAGAGTGAATCGATCAATCCATTACAGATTTGTTTCAATTCCAAGGATCATTAAAATAATATGACAGGTCATATATATATTCCCCCAATGAGAGCGAAGATAGCAAAATCGTATACAGATGAAGAGGATTCTCACATATCAGAATTTTGCACAATAGAATGAAACTTTATTAAAATGATTTCTCTACATTCTGTTCGTCTCTTTCTCTCCTCTGCAAATCTCGTGCACCCACTCTACGCTCCTTTGTACACTCTCTGCGCACCTCTACACGCTGTCCCTATCTTCTGTTTTCACATTTAACAAACCACGCCTGTTTTTAGGCATTCTCCTATTTTTAGAAAAACTAATCCCTACTTTTATTCAACACTTAGAACAAGTGGCTCAGTCTCCTTGCAGGGAGCTGTTTGATAGCTATTTATTCCAGATCTATCTCTAATTTTGACAACAAGGCTGTCTACCTAGATTAATGAAGTATAGGTTTGTTTAACCTATAGTTCACTCAAACCCAAAATGTTGTTCTAGATCACAACATGTGACCACTCCTTCATGAAGTCAAACTAATGATCCTGCATCAGACTCCTCAGGTGAGAAAAAAAAATTCATGAACTCCTGTTCATGAGTTCTTCCACAGTGCTGTCATTTTCTTGTATAACTGCTTCAGTCATCCATGTAGCATCTTCCACTGGCCGATTCTTCCATTTGATCAAGTACTCATAGTACTCATGTCTTCTGGTCTTCTTCAGAACTCTGGTGTCCAATATCTTCTCCATTTCCAGCTTTTGTGTAACAGGAATCTGTTTCTGCCATACTGTCTTTTGTCCAGTATCTGATTCATTTGTTGATGAAGTCACAGTTTCACCCCCCTGATAAGGATATAAATCT
>ML786273.1:242763-271065 GCA_009831015.1 Picea engelmannii
CATTCTATTCCAATTTCTAATTGGTTGCTTGTGCAATCTTCTTCGTTCTGCTTGTACACCATCCCACCAAAGTAAAGCATGTCCTTTGAGCCTAGTTACTGCAAACTTTACCTTTTTATCTTTAGCTACTTCAGCAAAATCAAAATGCTTATCCATGGAATTTATCCAATCAACTAATTCCTCAGGATTTAATCCTCCATCATATGCATTCACTTCTAGTCTTGGTTTTGAACTAGCTCCAATGACTGCCCTTAACAACTTCCATCCAATATTCTCATCTGTTATTTCTTCAGTTTCAGGTTCATCTTCCTGTTCATTTTCACTAACATCACCTGCTACAGGATCCCTTCTTCCAGCTTCTCTCATGGCTGTCATCTCTTCCCTGAGACTTCTCAATTCTTCCAATACTTCTGCATTGGCTATAGGTCTACCTCCTCGACCTCTTCTACCTCGTCCTATTCTGAAAGCCATGTCTGAGGGTAAGAAATCTGTTTTTAAAGTGTCACTGTTCAGACCTTCTTTTGCCTCGATTACTGGTAAAGGTGAAAAATAAATTTTCCCCTTCATATACAATGCTACAATCTCTCAGATCTCGCTCTGATACCACTTAATGCAGTTGGTGTTAGTGAAATTTTTTTGACAGAGCTAAATTTAGTTGTTTGTCGCTATAATTGGCAGTTTGACTCTTTGCTCAGGACTATTGCCGAATTTGACGAATTAAGCACCTTTTGTTTTATTGGCACCCAACGGAAATTTTTTTACACATAATGCTAAACTCCTTTTAACCACGCGATATGAACGTAGGCTTAACGGAAAACACTTTGAAACCTTTTCTTATAATTACCTCTAATTTCTGTTTCCATTCATTGATGGACACTTGGCCTCACCAGAATTTACCAAATGCATTGAAATTTGGACCCTCCATTTTCTGCTGTGTTCTGGATAGCTGACCCTTTGCTGTTTGATATACCACTCGGATTTTGTTCATCCGTCTCCTGGATGATTAGTACCGTCGAGCCTTGGCCCGTCTGAGTTACACTATGATATCCACCCTTAATCAAATTCTTACAGAGTGAATCGATCAATCCATTACAGATTTGTTTCAATTCCAAGGATCATTAAAATAATATGACAGGTCATATATATATTCCCCCAATGAGAGCGAAGATAGAAAAATCGTATACAGATGAAGAGGATTCTCACATATCAGAATTTTGCACAATAGAAAGAAACTTTATTAAAATGATTTCTCTACATTCTGTTCGTCTCTTTCTCTCCTCTGCAAATCTCGTGCACCCACTTTACGCTCCTCTCTACACTCTCTGCGCACCTCTACACGCTGTCCCTATCTTCTGTTTTCACATTTAAAAAACCATGCCTATTTTTAGGCATTCTCCTATTTTTAGAAAAACTAATCCCTACTTTTATTCAACACTTAGAACAAGTGGCTCAGTCTCCTCGCAGGGAGCTGTTTGATAGCTATTTATTCCAGATCTATCTCTAATTTTGACAACAAGGCAGTCTACGTAGATTAATGAAGTATAGGTTTGTTTAACCTATAGTTCACTCAAACCCAAAATGTTGTTCTAGATCACAACATGTGACCACTCCTTCATGAAGTCGAACTAATGCTCCTGCATCAATGACACTTGTACAATAGAGAATTTTTGGAGGGTTTTCTTTAAAAACTTAAAAATAAATGTGGGGCTCAAAAATCTATAAAAGAAAGGGGGATGAGGGAAAAATGGGGGGATGGGTTGTTAGGTATTGTTATGCTACCGAATTTGGAGTGGGCTGATTGCTTGTGAGGAGTTGGAATTTTCTCAGCTGGGATTAGAGTAGTAGCTCAGCCTTGGAGGTAAGCTGGGAAGCTAGGTATACCATCTGGACTGTGTGTGGCCCCTTTGTGGCTCAGGGGGCTAAGGGGGAAGAAGATTACCCCTAGCGTTTGGCTGGGAGGTACCAGTGTAGTCTCTATGGTCGGTGAGCGGGAGAAGCACGGAGCGCCCAGTACATTATTCGACGTGGACAATAAGGCAACGGTATGGGTTTTTGTTCTTGATAGAATAGGATGCTTTACAATTTATGTTGGTATTAGAACATGGGTTGTAAATGGATTAATTGTCGTTTTATTTATTTACTCTGCAAATGTAATAAAAATATGTTCTTGAATGTAATATCCTTGCGGCTTGAAGCGTAACAGATTGGTTTTATATGTATTGCCTTCTATTTCTGTGTAGACGTAATAAAATATATTATCAATGGAATCTCCTTGTCTCTTGAATGTAATAAGAACAGTCATATATGTATTTCCCAACATTTTTGGTAATATAAATTTCCTGTGTTTTTGTGGAAATTTCTCTGCGTTTAGGGTTAAATTTCCCGCAGCGCCTTCTGTTTGGTTGTTTGCATTTTTTCTTGAAGAGATAAAACTACCTCTGCGCTGGAATCCTTATGACCTGCGATTGCTTGTCTTTGATTTTGTGGGGGCACGGTACCCTGCTTTGTTTCACTGCTTGGGTAAGGGCGTTTTTACCTTGCCACAGTGTTTTTACATTTTGTTGTGGAAGGGGAAACTTCTGTGGGCATTTAAAATCACCGTGGGGTTTTTACCCATTTAGCCATGGTGTTTTTTACCTAGATGTGGGCGTATTTACTTCTTTGTGGGTGATTTTTCATTACCTGTGGGCATTCCCATTGTGACTGGGGTGTTTTATATTATTGCTGGCGTTTCAGTGGCTGTGGGCATCTCCATTGTGACTGGCGCGTTTTCCTTATGACTGTCATTTTTAAAATTTACACAGTGGGCATTCTCCCTGACTGTTGGCGTTTTATGCGGCTTAGAGACTACATCTACCACACTTAGGAAGGTGAAAGCAAATTCGCCCTTGCTGTACCTCACTGTAGCTCGGGTATCTCCTGGGTACTGAATACAACTTACTATCGCGACAACTCATGACTGATCCGTGGTCCTTTCCTGTGCCGCCCATGTTAAAAAAATTTAACCTTGTTCATAAGTCTACCAGTAGGGATAACCCTTCCTTGCGGGAATTCTGTTATTTTTCCTTTTTCCGTCAATTTTCTTAATGGAGTGTAAGTGCTGGCGTAGATAGTTGTTTTCTAGTTTTTGATTAATGACTAATGCCATGGATATAGCTATCATCTTCCAGTCGGCATATCCACCTTGTGATTCTAGAAATATAGTCCAAACAGGTAACCTTTTTAAACCGTTTAGGTAAAAAGTAGGGGGTTCATTTATGGCGGATTTTTGTTTTACCTTGTGTAAGTAAATTCTATTAATTCAGGATTTAAATTGCTATTTTAATTAAATAAATCTTATCCTTGGCAACTTAAACAATTTGTATTGTTGTACAAAGGCCTACTTAGATAAATTTTCAGTTATTAAAGGGAAGTTTTTGTCCGTAGTTTTTTTTGGAGGTAGCTCCTTCTGGCAATTTTGCCTTTAATTACAGTAGTTTGAACTCCTTGCTGCGTGGAAAATCCTTCCTGAAAGGGACTCGAATCTCCATAAAATCCATGGCCTTTCACCCACGTGTTCACCTTCCCCAAAATTTTTCTGATTGTTGCCTTGTCAGTCGCCCATGACTTCGGCTGTGCTGCCTCCAAATTCGCGATTCTGGCTGCACTCTCGGCGTGATTTGTTTAAATAACGGTGTTGTGTTTTAGTTTTTAATAAATGTGAATTCAATGATAAATTCTCTCAATTGGGTAAGGGTAATATTATGACCTTTTAAAATAAATAAATGTTAGAGTCATCGATATATATAAACCTGATGTTATTATATATATTGTCATGTTTAAATGTTGTTATTTTTAAGTATTGGCATTTTAGATATTGTTATTTTTACATAATGTCCTTCTTATATACTGTTATTGTTAAATATCGTCATTTTAAATATTGTTATTGTTATATAGTGTCATTTTTAATTATGATGTCATATTTTTATTTTTAAACATGATGTTATTTATAAATATGATGTTATTTTTATATAAGGACAGTAGGGTAAGGGTGTTGACATTTTGGTGAAAATATTACTAACATTTTACTGTCATGAATAATGTAAATTGACACGATAATCAGTAATGTATGGTGACTGTAATTTATAATGTTAAGGTGATATGTAAAGGTAACGCTATGGTTCACATTGTTTCTGAGATATGTAAGGGAATTATTTTGCAACATAGTATAGAGTGTAGTTGGGTAGATAACTTACAAGAAGGAATGGCGTTGTTATTATTGCATTATTCATGAAATTTATGATCTTAAACGACATCGAGTTGTGAGCTCCTCATGTTTATTGAATGTTTCTATCTAGTAATGTCATTGTAAATCTTATGGCTGTAGCATATAAGAGGGATTGTAATTGTAAATCATGGCACGGATATGTGATATAAATGTAAGGTGTTTAATATTTCATGGCAGTGCTATTGTGACTTTTATTGTTATTAATAAACATTTACAGTGTAATAACCTTGATTTAAGTACAATAGATTTTCTGAGTCTGTAATGAGGGTGTTGTTCCTTGTAGATAACGTTGTACTTGGATGATAAACCGTCCATGTGTTGGGACTGTTGTCGGGTGGGATGTAGAGACCCCCAGGTAGCCTTAGGAGATATGTCTGTGTGTGTGATTATTTCATGTAAATAATCCAGTTTCGTATCAAGAGTCTCGGGCCCTTTAAAGGCAGGGTTTCCACTCTTGCAACACACTTGACGGAGATTACTAGTTTCTTCCTGAGAAGTCGACCATGAGCCTATCTGACCTTCTCTTTCTCCAACGCAACGAACTAAGATTAAACGTCCTACTTTCCTGTGCAGAAATAGTAAGATCTACCACTATGGATTCTTCCCTCTATGCTCGTACTGTGCATAACCCATCATGTCATTAAATGTTTGCATTGTGCGCCTTGTGTCTATGGTCATTTATTGCTTGTTGTTACTTGTTGTGAGCCTTCAGTCTTCTTGTGATGAACATCGTGGTTGCGTCTTGTTAGTTTTCAGGTGGCGACGTAGAGTCAAGTGTGTATGTTTCCTTCTACAAGTGCGCACACACTTTAAAAAAAAAAAAATTCACCTGTTACCAGAGTTATTGTCGTGAGTTTGGAGGTTGTTACACCCCCTTACCCATATTGGTATCATGCATTTTATCCTTCAATTCCATCTTCTGGTTTTCATTCATTGCCTCAAATAAATTACCAAGTTCCAATCAATTCATTACCAAGTTCCAATCAATTATATGAGTAGGGTCATGAATATACTTTTTCAACAAAGAAACATGAAATACATTATGAACACTTAGATTAGCTGGAAGTGCAAGTTGATATGCTATGGGTCCAATTCAAGCTAGTATCTTGAAGGGCTCACAAAACCTGGGTGCCATCTTGGCACAACTCCATAACTTCAACGAGCTTTTTTGGGCTTTTACCTTCAAATAAACATGGTCTCCCACTTGAAATTCCGAGTGTCTTCTTTTCTGATCTGCATAGCTCTTATGTCTGTCCTATGCTTCTTTCAAGTTTTGTTGTACCTTCCCTACCATGTTCTCCATTTCTTGGAGCATCTCTGGTCCAACCATGAGTCTATGAGCTAGGTTATCCTAGCTAATTGGATTCGTACACTTTCTGTCGTACAGTATTTCGAAAGAGCTCAACTTGGCCGAAGTTTGGTACCCATTGTTATATGTAAATTATACAAAGTGTAGGTACTCTTCCGTATTGTTCGGTTTTGTTCTTACATACATGCATAGCATATTCTCTATGATTTGGTTTGTACTTTAAATATATCCATCTGTTTGTGGATGATAACTCGTACTGAAATTCAAATTAGTATTTAGCCCTGCAAACAATTCCTTCCAAAAAGAGGATGTGAATTTTACGTCTCTATCTGAAATCACCATTTTAGGAATACCATGCAGTCTAAAAATTTCTTTCATGAATATTTCAACAATGCGTATAGCTTTAAAAGTAGACTTTACAGGAATAAAGTGTACATACTTACTGAGTTTGTCGATTACAACCATGATATAATCATTATGTTTCTGATTTTTAGGCAAACCTGTTATATAGTCCAGCGATATGGTCTCCCATTTCCATTCTGGTACTGGTAATGGCTGTAATAGGTCGGCTGGATGCTGGTGTTCGGCCTTAACCTGCTGACAATCTTGGCAGCTAGCCAAGTACTCTGCTATTTCGCCCTTCATATGAGGCTAGTAAAATAGTTTTCTGAGTGCTTTTATTGTTTTCTGGTAACCTGGATGGCCAGAATACGACTTCTTATGCACTTTGTCCAAAACTGTTAATTTTAACTCTATTGAATCTGGTATGTAAAGTCTGTTTTTAAATTGTAATAGTCTCTTCTTGTCGATACTTAGATCTAGTTTATCTGAGTTTGTGGTATTGTTTGGTAATTCTTCCATCATCTTAGTGTAATTTTCTTCGTTAATACTTGTCTTCCTTATTCTTTGTTCTAGATCACTTTCTGCCCTGCTGATATTTATCTCAAATAACCCATGGACTCTTCTGCTTAAAGCGTCTGCTACTTTATTTTCCTTACCCTTGATATGTCTGACCTCGAAGTCGAATTCGCTCAAGAAGGCTATCCATATTACTTTTCTTGCATTAAGATATGGTTGTCTAAATAGATATTTCACCCCGCTATTATCTGTCAGTAGTAAGAATTTTCTGCCCATTATGTAGTGTCGCCACATTTTTAAGGCGTGTATTACCGCTACCAATTCTAAGTCATGAGTGACATAATTTCGCTTGTATTCTTTTAATTTTTGGGACTCATAACAAATAACATATTCTTCCTGAGTTAGGACACCACCTAATTCTTCTTTACTTGCATCAACACATACAGTGAAGTCTTTATCTGGGTCTTCTACCTTCAATATGGGTGTAGTTGTCAATAATTCCTTCAGCTTGCTAAAACTGTCTTGACACTTCTCTGACTAGTTGAACTTGGTCCCTTTCTTTTGTAATGACGTGATAGGGTAGGTTATCTTGGAAAAACATTATATGAATCTGTGGTAATATCTAGTGATTCCCATGAATGACCAGATATCCGTTACATCCTTAGGTACTGACCATTCCATAATGGATTTTATCTTCTCTGAGTCTACAACAATGCCTTCTGCTAAAATTACATGTCCTAGATATTGTATTTCTTTTTGATAAAAGTCACACTTGTCAAATTTGGCGTACAGTTTGTGTTTCCTCAATGTTTGCAGAACTATCCTTAAGTGTTCATCATGTTCTTCCTATGCTTTTGAATAGACCAAGATATCGTCGATAAATACTATTACGAACTTGTCTAAGCACTGACTGAAAATATTGTTCATCAGGGACATAAACGTGGCTGGTGCATTAGTGAGTCCGAAAGGTATGACTACGAACTCGTATTGTCCATATATTGTTTGAAAAGTTGTTTTTCTTATGTCCTCCTCTTTTATCCTAACTTGATGATAACCAGATTGTAAATCCAACTTTGAAAAGATCATGGCCCCACCTACTTGATTAAAAAAATCATTTATCCTTGGTAAGGGGTATTTGTTCTTAATAGTCATTTTGTTCAGTTGTCTATAATCGATACATAGTCTTATAGTACCATCTTTCTTTTTCACAAAGAGGACTGGTGCCCCCCATGGTGAGACACTCGATCTTATATACTCTTTGTCCAACAATTCCTGTAATTGTATTTTTAATTCTGTCAGTTTTGGTAGACTCATTCGGTAAGGTGCTTTTGAGATAGGGGTTGAACCGAGTAGTAGGTCTATGGAGAAGTCTATTTCCCTTCTAGGAGGTAATTCTGGTATCTCATCCACAAAAATGTCTCTGAATTCACGTAGGACAACAAAGTCTTCTAACTTTGGCTTTTCTTATTTTTCTAATAGATTCGTCACTTGGATGGCATAAACTTGACATCCCTTCCCCATACATTTCTTGAATTGCATCGCTGAAACTTGTCTGACTGATACCAGTTTTGGTATACCTTGCACTGTTCTAGCAGTGCCAAGGTCATCTTTATAGCTAAGTATCTTTGTATAACAATCTAGTACTACTTTGTGTTGTTCTAACCAATCCATCCCGATAATCATATCGTAAGATCCTAGTGGTAGAATGTTTAGATTTGTTCTTATATTTTTTCCATCTAGGTTGAACTCAAAATAAGAAATAAAGTCAACTACTTTTCTTTTAGTACCTATTGCTAGTTGTGCAAGCCATGATTTTGCATGCTTTGGTTTCTTAAGTTTATTTGACTCTACTACATCAGGGGTAATATAATTTAACGTAGCTCCAGGGTCAATTAGAACATAAATTCGATTGTTATTGATTTTACCTTCGATTTCTACCACCGAGGACTGGTCGTCAGCTTGTCGACCATCTATGGCTGCATTTATTTGATGCAGGCTTCTGCCCACATCTCCCACCATCGAGGCCTCCTGCAAATTATGAATAGAAGTTTTGTTTGCTGAGATTAAACGTGGACAATTTCTCTTTAGATGAGGCTCTCTGCATTCCCAACACTTTAGTGTCTCGCGGAAGCTGTCCCCAAACTTATTTGTTCCCAGGTTTACCGGTTTACCATTGCTTTGTGTATTTGGATGATTGGAGTGAAAATCATTCCACAGAAAATTTTTTGTTTCTTTTTTATAAGGAGCTGGCTGGTATCCCTTCTTTCGCTGGTTCATTTGATCTTGCTTCTTATCCTTCTAGGCTTTGGTAAACACTACCCATTGTTTATACTATTTATAGCACATTCATGCTTTCCTAAATAATTGACTCAAGTATTTGGGGTTGTCAAAATCAATTATGTCCCTGTAGGACTCTGGTAAGAAGCTTAAGAATCGCTGGATTTTTACCTTATCCTCACGGATGTACGGTACGAACCTTAGTAGTTCTAGAAATTTATTTATAAGGTCCTCCATCATCATCTATCCGAGTCGTAACTTGTAAAATTATTTCTTATTCCTTTCATAATAGCCTTCAGAAAGGTATTGTTTCTTGAAATACTTCTTAAAGTCATACCATTCCAACTGTTTCTACTTTAGGCCCTTGGACAATTTCAGGTCTTGCCACCAAATGTTGGCCTTCCCTTTTAGATTGTAGATGGCCATTTTGACCTTCATGTTGTTGGAATAATTGTAGATATGAAATTATTTTTTGATGTCCAACAACCATGCCTCAGCTTCTTCTCTTATCCTGGATTCTCCATCAAAGGTAGCTGGTTTAATCATTTTAAATTCTCCTTCAAGGTGGTCTACTTGTTTTCTTTTTCTGTCTAGTTTAGTTTTATCTTCATCTGAAGGTGTTCCTTCAAACGAAATGTCTCATTTTTCTGTTTTTGGCCCAGAGTTCTTAGAGGCCCTTTTGCTGACCTCTTCGTCATGGTTATCGTCCTTTGGGATTTTCTTGGTGACTATACTGTGCAGCAGGACTTCATTTATCTCTTGCTGTTCCTGTTGTGCTTTCTTCAATTTTTCAATGTCGACTTTAAAAATCTATAGTTCAACAATAAGATTCCTCATCGTTTCCAACATCTCCGTGGGTGAGATTTCATCATTGTTCTATCTTGGATATCCAGGAGGTCTTTGTTGTGGATTTCCTTCCATCCTGATTTATGCATCGTCATGAGCTGCCATAATTAGTACAAAACAAAAAGGTTTTTTTGTTTGTAACCATAAGGCTTATTAGTTTTACATAAATCGGAATATATATACTAAGAAACTAATGTGTCCCTATTCAGGTCCAGTGTTGTAACTTTTTCTCTAATACCATATGTAATATACCTCAATTTTGACATAAAAAGAAAATTCTTCTCCAGAATATTAATTATAATTAACTTGATAGATTCATTCTTAGGATAAGATGACCGTTTTTCTCTATTATTAAACTCCGATAAGTTTCTTATATTATGGTTACCCATGTTGACATTTTAGTTAGCCAACATATAGGTACCCAGGTCATGCTAAGATAACCGTCCATTACTATAACATTTTTGTATCATACACATACTATATTGAACTTGGACTATGGAGGACTTAAGATTCGTGATCCCAAAATTATTTCCTACGCATAATAATTCTTAAAATCATACGCAAGGGGATATCAATAGTCTTTAAAAGGGGAAAGGTTAAAAACGATCCACCACAAATGCATATCAAGATACTTACCCTAGTACATAGGCTGTAGGATTAACCTCAGTATTAGCATTATTCTTTAAAGTCCATGCATCCGAACTAAGTCTTCGGGTTGGTTAACAATCTATGGGTCGCTATTTATAAAAGAGATTAAAATTTTGAGACTATATGTGAACCCATTAGCTTAACCGAACTAAACCATGTGATGTCTTAGCTACACGATGGTTCTCTTCAGACAAGATGCTAACAGGTCTCATCGCAGATGTGGTTCACCATTTCTGGTTGGTTAAGTCGGGAGAGGACCCTCCTTAGTTTCGTGTGCCTTTAGTGTGAGGTCAAAATCTCGACAGGCAGGAGTTAAAGATCTGGCCCGATCTTTTAATGAATTCTTGTGTGAATGCAAAAACTGATGGTTTCAATTGACCCCTTGGCTGATAGGTGTATGCCAAATGATCCTCTTCACATGGGCATAACCCTCCATCATACTTTCTTCCTTTACTCTACGCATTAAGGGCACTTTAGGTTTATAAGTCATTCCATTGGCATTCTCATAATCTTTTCGTTTTCCTGTTCCCATAGACACCTCTATATTTTCTTCACAAGGGAAGCTTTGAACGTGTAGAGGTACCCACCAGTGGAAACTAGGCATCCCTACCCGTTCACTTTGGTAAGTTCGCAACCCTCTGTAACCTTACAATTTTTGGAAGAAGAAATCGGCTTTACTTAAGGTGGGAGACTTCCTTTCTTCTTTGATTGTGGCTCTGGTTATGATTCTCCTTTGATAGTTTACTTCCTATGGCTTGTTAGTTGTATTACAACCCCGGTTACAAAATCTACTGGGGAAAATTCCCTTCAGTAATGAAAGACTCCAAACCCTTTCGGGACCTCTTCGTTGTCATACATTCTGGCATAGTCTATCTAGCGGGTTATAGGGTTGTGCTTCATTGATGGTTTTGTCATATCCTTCTTTTGTATTTCGGTTCGACCCTTTCTAAAACTCGTGTTATCTAAGTTTCGGACCCCTGTAAAATTTCTACCATTCTGTTGATCTACGAATAAAACTTTCTAGGATAGAACCCTACCCAGAACATGTCTTCGAAGGTTGAGAAAAAGGGTAACTCATGAAAGAACACCTGTTAGTTTGAGAGATACATGAAAGGGATTTTATGTACTTTCGTTCAGAGGTTAACAGTATGTCAAAAAGATTTTAAAGAAATACGTTGGCGATATAACAAACCGAACATATAATCCCTGGAACTTGTAGCATTCAGAAAAGCATGATTATGATTTGGTTGGATTCTCGAGTGAGGTCATATGTACAAATTAAGTTTTATGTTGTAGTTCTGGATTAATTCAAACCCTAACAGTCTTTCTTTGTTTTACTTCGGATGAGTAAGGTTTTTTTTTTTAGGACTGTATACAATACGTCCTAATGATGGGACCTCCAACCTGTTTTTACGAGGTACCCATCAAATCGATAATGGATTCCTTTTCCAATCAAGTTAGAGGTTGGATTCCTTTGTTTTGGTGTGAGGGGCGGCCTATTCCATGACCAAGTTAAGAATAATTTCGATTTTTATTTATTTCTTTTAAATTTTTCGTTCGCTATAAACATTTTGTCTCGGCATTTTAGTTGTATTCACTTTACTACCCAAAGCTAAAAGCTAATGATGATTTCTTGTTTCTTTTGCAGGATAGATGTCTCTGAACCTTCAGAATTTCATCCATCCTTTCATGGGAAAAGGTACTCGAGTTCCATAAAACAAGACCTTCGGGATTTAATCATCCCTGATGCAAAAGTCAAAGTTTTTCCTCGATCTGAAACTGTAATGTACCCAGTTTGAAGATCGATTCTTGTTTATCAAGGAAACGATTATTGTAATAATGTACCATATAGATTATTTATAATTTCATCGGCTACATAGTTGAGACATACCCTAAATCTGAGTTCTAAATTTTTTGCTTGTGTTTAATTATTCAACATTCAGAACTCTTCTCTTTGTATGTCGTATGATGAAAGTAGAGAAATACAAAATGATTAAATTCTGATTGTCAAAAGTATTCCGATATCAATATAACTTCTTGAAAGCAAACAATTTCATTGTAATCAAGTAGAGTCTTTTGTTGTTTTATAACATTGTGAATGTTCCCGAGCATATGTAAACTTAAGGGTTCCAGAATGCTTTTGTTTCATTTGGGGTGTTCACGCCCTTCATATTACATTCTAGAATCCGCTCTGTGTTAAACGATGTTATTTCCAATTTATTCCAGTGCTTTAATATGTAAATAATTAGACCAAATTGACTTACAAATCCTTATGAATACCTATTGAAATATTTATACTCTGTGTACTGTAGGTTTTCCTATAGATAATTTTGCAACTCTTTCGATTATATTTCATACATATTTACATCCCAAGTATTTGCGTACCGGGATGTCATAAATGTTTAATATGTATAAGAAGACTAACACTCGAATATCCTAGTGGTAGAATGTTCAGATTTGTTCTTATATTTTGTCCATCTAGGCTAAACTCAAAATAAGAAATAAAGTCAACTACTTTCCTTTTAGTACCTGTTGCTAGTTGTACAAGCCATGATTTTGCGTGCTTCAGTTTCTTAATTTTATTTGACTCTACTACATCAGGGGTAATATAACTTAATGTAGCTCCAGGGTCAATTAGAATAGAAATTCGAGTGTTATTGATTTTACCTTCGATTTCTACCACCGAGGATTGGTGGTTAGCTTGTCGACCATCTATGGCTACATTTAAACGATGCAAGCTTCTGCCCACATCTCCCACCATTGAGGCCTCCTTCAGATTATGAACAAAATTTTTGTTTGCTAAGATTAAATGTGGACAGTTCCTCCTTAGATGAGGCCCTCCGCATTCCCAACACTTTAATGGCTCGCGAAAGATGTCCCCAAAATTCTTCCTTCCCAGGTTTTCCAGTTTACCGCTGCTATGTGTATTTGGATGATTGGAGTGAAAATCCTTCCTTAGAAAACTTTTTGATTCTTTTTGATAAGGATTTGGTTGGCATCCATTCTTCCGCTGGTTCATTCGATCTTGCTTCTTATCCTTCCAGGCTTTGGGAAAATCTACCCACTATTTATACTGGTCATAGCACATTCGTGCTTTCCTGAATACTTTACTCAAGGATTTGGGGTTGTCAAACTCAATTCTGTCCCTATAGAACTGTGGTAAGCAACTTCAGAATCGCTAGATTTTTACCTTATCCTCCCGGATGTACGGTACGAACCTTAGTAGTTGCAGAAATTTATTTATAAGGTCCTCCATCGTCATCTGTCCGAGTCGTAACTCGTAAAATTATTTCGTCTTCCTTTCATAATAGCCTTCAGAAAGGTATTGTTTCTTAAAATACTTCTTAAAGTCAAACCATTCCATCTGTTTCTCCTTTAGACCCTTGGCCAATTTTAGATCTTGCCACCAAATACTCGCCTTCCCTTTTAGATTGTAGATGTCCATTCTGACCTTCATGTTGATGGAATAATTGTAGATATGGAAGTATTTTTTGATGTCCAACAACCATGCCTCAGCTTCTTCTCCTGTCTTGGATTCTCCATCAAAGGTAGCTGGTTTAATATTTTTAAATTATCCTTCAAGGTGGTCTACTTGTTTTCTTTTTCTGTCTGGTTTAGTTTTTTCTTCAGCTGAAGGTGTTCCTTCAGATGAACTATCTCCTTTTTCTGTTTCTGGCCCAAAGTTATGGGAGGCCCTTTTGCTGACCTCTTCGTCATGGTTATCATCATTTGGGATTTTCTTGGTGACTATACTATGCAACAGGACTTCATTTATCTCTTGTTGTTCCTGTTGTGCTTTCTTCAATTTTTCAATGTTAGCTTTAAAAATCTATAGTTCAACAATAAGATTCCTCATCGTTTCCAACACCTCCGTGGGTGAGATTTCATCACTATTATGTCTTGGATATCCATGAGGTCTTTGCTATGGATTTCCTTCCATCCTGATTTTTGCATCGTCCTGAGCTACCATAATTACTACAAAACATAAAGGTTTTTCTGTTTGTAACCATAAGGCTTATTAGTTTTACATAAATCAAAATATATATACTAAGAAACTAATGTGGCCTTGTTCAGGTCCAGTGTTGTAACTTTTGTTCTGATACCATATGTAATATACCTCAATTTTAACATCATTTTTTTTTTCTTCTCCGAAATATTAATCCTAATTAACTTGATAGATTTGTTCTTAGGATAAGATGACCATTTTTCTCTATTATTAAACTTTGATAAGTTTCTTATCTTATGGTTACCCATGTCGACATTTTATTCAGCCAACATATAGGTGTCCAGGTCATGCTAAGATAACTATCCATTACTCTAACATTTTCGTATCAAACACATACTATAATAAACTTGGACTATGAAGGACTTAAGATTCGTGATCCCAGAATTGTTTCCTACACATAATAATTCTTAAACTTATACACAATGGGATATCAATAGTCTTTAAAAGGGGCAAGGTTCAAAACGATCCACCAAAAATGTATATCGAGATACTTTCCCTAGTACATAGGTTGTAGGATTAGCCTAAGTATTAGAATTATTCTTTAAAGTCCATGCGTCTGAACTAAGTCCCTACGTTGGTTAACGATCTGTGGGTCACTATTTATAAAAGTGCTTATAACTGTGAGACTCTATCCAAACCCATTAGCTTAACCAAAGTAAACTATGTGATGTCCTACCTGCACGATGGTTCTCTTCAGACAAGATGCTAAAAGGTCTCATTGCAGATGTGGTTCATCATTTTAGGTTGGTTAAGTTGGGAGGGGACCCTCCTTAGTTTCGTGCGCCTTTAGTGTGAGGTCAAAATATCGACAGGCGAGAGTTAAAGCTCTGGCCCATAATTTGAATGAATTCTTGCATGAATGTGAAAACCGATGGTTTCAATTAACCCCTTGGTTGATAGGTGTATGCCAACTAATCCTCTTCATATGGGAAAAACCCTCCATCGTACTTGCCTCCTTTACTCTATGCATTAAGGGAGCTTTAGGTTTATAAGTCATTCCATTCGCATTCTCATAGTCTTTTTGTTTTCCTATTCCCACAAAAACCTATGTATTTTCTTCGCGAGGGAAGATTTGAATGCATAGAGGTACCCACTAGGTGGAAACTAGGCATCCCTACCCATTCACTTTGGTAAGTTCGCAACCCTCTGTAACCTTACAATTTTTGGAAGAAGAAATCGTCTTTGCTTAAGGTGGGAGAGTTCCTTTCTTCTTTGATTGTGGCTCTGGTTATGATTCTCCTTTGATAGTTTACTACTTGTGGCTTGTTAGTTGTCTTACAACCCTGGTTACAATATCTACTAGGGAAACTTCTCTTCAGTAATGAAAGACTCCAAACCCTTTCGGGACCTCTTCGTTTTCCTACATTCTAGCATAGTCTATTTAGCGAGTTATGGGGTTGTGCTTCATTCATGGTTTCGTCGTATCCTTCTTTTGTCTTTTATATCGACCCTTTCTAAAAATCGTGTTATCTAAGTTTCAGACCCCTGTAAAATTTCTACTGTTGTGTTGATCTCCGAATAAAATTGGCTAGGATAGAACCCTACCCAGAACATGTCTTTCAAGTTTGAGGACAAGGGTAACTCATGAAAAACCACCCGTTAGTTTGAGAGATACATGAAAGGGATTTTTTGTACTTTTGTTCAAAGGTTAAATCTATGTCAAAAAGATTCTAAAGAAATACGTTGGCGATATAACAAACCAAACATATAATCCTTGGCACTTATAGCATTCATAAAAGCATGATTACTATTTCGTTGGATTCTTGGGTGAGGTCAGATGTACAAATTAAGTTTTATGCTTTATTTCTAGATTAATTCAAACCCTAACAGTCTTTCTCTGTTTTACTTTGGGTGAGTAAATTTTTTTTTTTGAGGATTGTATAGAATACATCCTAATGATGGGGCCTTGAACCTTTTTTTGTGAGGTACCCATAAGATCGATATTGGCTTCCTTTCCCCATCAAGTTCAAGGTCGGATTCCTTTGTTTTGGTCCGAGGGGTGGCCTATGCCACGACCAAGTTAAGTATAATTCCGATTTTTATTTATTTCTTTTAAATTTTTCATTCGCTATAAACATTCTACCTCGACATTTTAGTTGTATTCACTTTACTACCCAAAGGCAAATGCTAATGACAATTTCTTATTTCCTTTGCAGGATAGATGTCTCCGAACCTTCAGAATTTTGGCCATCCTTTCATGGGAAAAGGTACTCGAGTTCCTTGAAACAAACCGTTCAGGATTTAATCATCCCTGATGCAAAATTCAAAGTTTTTCCTCGATCTGAAACTATAATGTACCCAAGTTGAAGATCGATTCTTGTTTATAAAGGAAATGATTATTGTAATAATGTACCATATAGATTATTTATAATTTCATCGGTTGCGTAGTTCAGACATACCCTAAATCTGGGCTCTAAATTTTTTGCTTGTGTTTAATTATTCAAGATTTAGAACTCTTCTCTTTGTATGTCGCATGATGAAAGTAGAGACATACAAAATTATTAAATTCTGACTGTCAAAAGTATTCCGATATCAATATAACTTCTTGAAAGCAAAAAATTTCATTGTAATCAAGTAGAGTCTTTTGTTTTTTTATAGCATTGTGAATGTTCTCGAGCATATGTAAACTTAAGGGTTCCAGAATGCTTTCGTTTCATTTGGGGCCTTCGTTCCCTTCATATTACATTCCAGAATTTTCTCTATGTTAAATGATGTTATTTCCAATTTATTCAAGTGCTTTAATATGTAGATAATTAGACCAAATCGACCTACAAATCCTTATGAATACCTATTGAAATATTTATACTCTGTGTACTGTAGGTTTTCCTGTAGAGAATTTTTCAATTCTTTCGATTATATTTCATACATAATTACATCCCAAGTATTTTTGTACCCGGATATCATAAATGTTTAATATGTATGTGAAAACTAACACTCGAATATCCTAGTGGTAGAATGTTCAGATTTGTTCTTATATTTTGGCCATCTAGGCTACACTCAAAATCAGAAATAAAGTCAACTACTTTCCTTTTAGTACCTGTTGTAGTGATGCAACTCAAGAAATTATGAAATATGGAAAAATCATTGCTTGTACAACTAGCAACAGGTACTAAAAGGAAAGTACTTGACTTTATTTTTTATTTTTAGTTCAGCCTAGAAGGCCAAAATATAAGAACAAATCTGAACATTCTAGCACTAGGATCTTACGATATGATTATCGGGATGGATTAGTTAGAACAACCCAAAGAAGTACTAGATTGTTATACAAAGATACTTAGCTATAAAGATGACCTTGGCACTGCTAGAACATCCCAAGGTATACCAAAACTATTATCAGTTAGACAAGTTTCACTTATGCAACTTGTTATCACTCAGTTTGTAGTTTAGGTCATAGGCTAGAGGATAGAGGTCAAACTGGCGTAACAGGAACCTTCCCCACCCAATGTCACCTCTATGGGGAGGTTCTTTCTATTTAGGGAGGTTATCCTAGGGGAGACGTCCTCGACAACCTGGGATTTGAAGAGGCAGAAGTTATAAGGTCAAGTTTTAGAGTTCCCTCCTCACAGGTTACCACCAATGTTAGACAGTCCGGCTAACCAGCCAATAAATGAAGTGTATGCCCTATTGAAAACACCTACCCGAAACAATACAACAACAACATAATATACATATGCACGCTATAACTCAAAGGGTTAGTACTTCAATGACTATCTGATATTATTCAATAAGCAATGTAATGCAATAGATATAAAATGAAGTCAACATTTTTTCAATTAGCTATAAAATACCATCAATTCATCAATATCTATAGAGATGACTAAGACAACAATATATCCAATCAACAATGTGCTCAATAAATTCTTGAAATCATCACTTAATTGCTTATATTCAACTTTTTCTACGTCAAGATGAAATATCCAACTGTGACGTCAGCCCTTAATTAGGTTAGTTTTGTTAGTTAGGGTTTCAAAATTATAGTTTTGAAAGTATTTTTTTACACTAAAACTTCAACATTGGAGGTTAGATATCAATGCCTTAGGGTATATGGAGTCAAATAAGAAAAGGACACAAGATTTTGAAAGGATGATGACTTAAATACTAGAAGGTAGGGTTCTATGGTGTTGCAAAGGTAGGGCCTTAAAATCAAAACCCTAGGGGAAAGAGGCTCACTCTGGTGTTGCTTAAGCAAGGCCTCGTGCTCTTTCCTCCTTCTTTAGGTCAACTTGGCAAAACAACTAGCATAAAGAATAAGTCTAAGGGAGAAAGTGTTGTAAGGACAAGGATTTCACGCCCTAAAAGATGAAGGCCGTAGGTGTAGATAACCTAGGCCTAGGACGTCACCCTCTTTCAAACTATAAACTTCAATTCTAGATCAAGGGAAGAAGCAAGATAAGTGTAGCAAAGGCTAGGCTCAATCTCTTTTCTTCAATGGCTGAAAAAATATCTCTCGAAGGGGACATGTAACAATGAACTACTTGTGTGCTTGTTACCTAGGGTTTTTAATCAACAATATAATAAGAAAATGCAAGAAATTACACCTACAACCATTCAGTTAAGAAGTTTTGTAAGAAAATTCACTTACATATCATGAAGAGAAGCATAAGGAAACTCTAGTTGTAAACCTTCCTTGAGAGAAATGCCACAAAATGCCAAAAATATCCTTCCAATAGCAAGTGTGCCTCACTTATGCAAAAAATATACCCAAGAAGAGCGCAAAAATCAGACCTCACAAGTGTGAGTGAATTGTGTTATGTCAAAATGAGGGAAAACATACTCAATTTATATCATCCAATGACCTTTAACTAAAATTAGGTCACTAAAATAACCGACAAGGATAATAACTAAAAATCATATTTTCTTACATTAAACTGCTAAAAGAAAACCCTAAATGAGCAATGAGAAAGATGTCTAGCCCTTTGAGGGAGACGTTGGCCCTTTTTAGGGAAAATCACAACATCATATGACAAACGTTGGCCCTCTCTAGGACTCCAAACTTTGCCACACGTGCCAAACTGCCTTGTCAAATTGCCATGCACTGGAGGTGACATCAAGGGCCTCTAGAAGACGTCCTATGTCAACAGAGGGACATGTTCCTCCTGTAGTGGGTCAACTCCCTAGGGCTAGGCTCAGCCAAGGTATCCTGGATGAAAAATTTGTTCTTCTTCTCTTGTGCAAAGGCTCAACCAATCACTGTCCTATCTCTTCCCCTGATGAGGTCCCAACAAACATCTGATGATCTCTTCAGTCCCATGGAGGTCCGAGCTAATGATCTCTCCATGTGTATCGATCGACTTGGTACCTGTCGATCGGGCATGGTCCTGCACATCAAAAAATTCACCCTCCATGGGCTCATCAGTCCTCGGGATCATAGCAATGCCAATCATATTTCATCATTAATTTTATCAAATGCATGCATAAAACCCCTATCATATCATCTAATTTCTCAAAGACATTACAATGACCTACTATACAAAGCCGAAGAAAAAGACAAAGTGCCCTATTGGGCTAGCATCCATAAGAAGAGGAAAGTTCCCAAAGGATATCATCCAAGCCATGTAATATGAGGTGGTGTGGTCAAAGGATGTCTAGACATAGTGGATGACAGGGGTGATATTATTCATGGGTGCCATTGTAGGAGGCGAGTTGTACCTGTCATGGATGCAATTCTTTCCAAGCCCCTTATTGCCTTTATTCTTTCTTTTCTTTATTACTTTTTCTTTGTTTTATTTCAAGGTCTAACTAGAGGACACTGCCTTGGCATGGTGACAAGAGCTGACAGTGTTACCTATGAGTACTTTCATAGAGATGATAAGATTGGCTTGTAATGAGACTCCCTTTCCCTTGGCCATGCAGCCAAAGGCCACTACCCTGGCGTGGTGACCAGATAATGGCAATGTCGTACTGCTAGGTACCTATGAACATAATGGGCTAGCTCGTGATGAGACCCCCCATCCTCTTGGCTAGGTCTTTTTTTTGTTATTTTTCTTTGGGTCCTTCTTGTTTCTTATCAAGAGGCCTTTTATTGCCTTCTTGACGATCCCTGGGCGAGGCATCTCTAGGTTTTATTTTTTATGGATTTTATCTCTTACCAACTGCTTCTACCCCTTGGGCCTTTAGCCGCTTCTTCCCATAGGATAAGGTGTAACCCCACGAATAGGTCATGCTAATGTCCAGACTAGGGGAATGGGATAGATGAATGGGAGATAAGATATAAAAATGATAATGTGATGGGAGCGGACGATGGCTCTTTAAAATCCCCCCTGGTGGCTAACCAAAACCTATGGGTACAAGCTTGCTAGGGTACCCCGTCGATCCCCCCAACCATGGTCAAGTGGGTTAGTGTAAGATCCAAGAAGTCATTAGAAATGAAAGGAATCTGATGCATATATCTGAAATTTATAATGATCAAACATGACACATACCATGATACCTGGACCAATTACCTCATAGAGCAAGAGTATTCTCTGATACAAGTCCAAGCCGAAGGTGATGGATGCTGCTGCTGCTGATGGGACAAGTGTGATGAAGAAGAATAAAGATGGGCCCTTCAGGGCCATGTTCAGGTCAATCCTGCTCTCTGTACTCCATGTCTTGGACCTGTGGGCCTCGAGACATGATCTCCTAGTTATCCCTAGAAATCAGGGATAACATCTGGCTCCAACTCGGGGACATGTGCTCACCATAGAGTGCATGAGAACCTCAACATCTCTGGCATAAAACTGCAGACCTTCTCACACTTGAAAAGGGCATCAGTAACAAAGGTGGGGTGGTATTGCCACCCCGCAAATATAGTATATAAATATGACTGAAATAAAACAATCAATAATTCAAGTGAGGAAACAAACTATCATGAAATGCAAATGGTATAATACATGGAAAAATGCCTACCTACCTATACTTACCTATGGAATCATGTGTTTGTGGGGTATTAACACTTGATATGTAAATGTTTACTGGCAGTTTCAGAATCTCTCCTTCCATTGTCTCCAGGTTGAAAGAATTCGTACCTGCACAACTCTCGATTTTATAAGGGCCTCCCCATAGGCTGTCAAATTTTTTGTGCATGTCAGGCTTCTCTTTTATTTTATCCCACAGTAGGACAAGATCTCCTTTGGTGAAAATTCTTTCTTTGGCTTTGTGATCAAAGATATTCTTTATCTTTTCTTGGTTTCTCGTCATTTGACCCAAGGCACCTCTTCATGTTTCATTTAGTTCTATCAGTTGGTTGATCCTTCCTTGGATTGCTTCTACATCTGTGGAATATTGTTGAGCAAATCAAAGGATAGGGATTTGGAGGTTCACAAGAAGTTTTGCTTCAATTCCATATACTAGCTCAAAAGGACTTTTCCTTGTGGAATTTTTTGTCGTTATTCGATCTGCCCATACTGCATATTTTATTTTTCTATCCCATGACTTCTTATTTTCTTTGACAACCTTTTTTAGAATATTCATGAGGTTCTTGTTGGTTGATTCTACCAATCCATTACCTTGCGGGTAGTAGTTTGAGGAATGGGATAGGGAAATTCCATATTTGAAACAAAATTCTACCAAAGCATAGGAGCTAAAAATGTTTGGCATTATCTGTAGTGATCTTGGAAGGGGCACCGAACCTAGTTATGATCCAATCTTCCAAGAAGTTCATGGCTACTTCTTTGGTGGCCTTTTTTGTAGGAATTTATTCAACCCATCTAGTGAAATAGTCTGTAGCTATTAGGATCCATCGATAGCCATTACTTTAATTTTCCTTGAATTCACCAACAAAATCCAAACCCCATTGTTGAAAGGGTGCCTCTACTACCACCGGTTTCAAAGGCTATGTTGGGAGTCTTGGTTTGCCGGAGAAGTACTGGCAAGGTTGGCAAGATCAAACGTGCTAATAAGTATCTAAAAAGAGTGTTGGCCAATAATAACCGGCCCTCAAGATCTTATGGGAAGTAGTACGAGAAACAAGCTGTCCACCACAATGCCCAGAATGCAATTCTTCTAATATCTTCTTTGCCTCTTCCTTGTTTACACATCGAAGTATAACGCCATCAGGATTCTTCCATCCAAGTCCATCCTCATTCAAGCAATATTTCATATCTTTCAATCTCAAATCCCTTCTCTTGTAATCCACCAAATGATTAGGGCAAGACAAGTTCTTTAGATAATAAACTATATCAAAATACCACTCGTCATGTTCTAGGTCACTGATCACTACATTCACTTACTCATTCTCACCCATCTGTATGACTTCCTGATTGCTTTCAGTCAACATTTGGGCTAGTCCTTATCCTTTTATTATCTTGGTGGGTTTTATTTCTAAGTCATACTCCTGGATTTTGGAAACCCACTTTCCTTGAGTACCCATGCAGTCTTGTTGTGATAAGACATCTTTCACGGCTGGGTACAGGACATAGGCCTTGATTTTATTGTAACCGATGTAGTTCCTGAAATGTTTGAGGGATTTGACCAAGGCATAGGCTTGCTTCTCTATGATGGAGTAGTTCAACTCTGAATCTCTTAGGACTTTTCTCATAAAGGCTAAGGAATGTTCATAGTTATCATCATCCTTTTGCATCAAGACACCTACAATAGTATCCTAAGATGCAAACAAGAATATTATGAAATCTCGTGAAAAATCAGGACTAATCAAAATGGGGGCTTGGGAGATGGTGTTTTTGATATATTCAAAAGATCTGTTGGTCTCATCTCCCCACCTGAAAGCAACATCCTTTTTTAGTAGAGCGCTTAATGGTTTTATCCTCTCAGCAAAATTTGGCACAAATCTGCGGATGAAGTTGATTTTTCCAAGAAAAGATTGTAGGGATTTCTTGTTGACTGGAGGGAAAATGTCCTTTATTGATTGGACACTTTCAGGATCAATGGAGACTCCTCCTAGTGAGGCCACGTGTCCCAACAGTTTTCCTTCGTCAATCCCAAAAACAAACTTCTTAGGATTCAACGAGATACCATACTTCCTGCATCATTCAAAAACAATCCTGAGGTGGGAGAGATGGTCTTTCCTATCCTTGGACACAACTGTGAGGTCATCTTGGTAAAATTTTATGATTTTTTGTATAAGGTCCCTGAAGTCAAAGTCCATTGCTCTTTGAAAAGTGGCAACAACGTTCATAAGACCAAATGACATTCTTAAGTACATAAAAGTTCCCCAAGGTGTAGTGAATGCAGTTTTAAGTTGGTCCTCCCTTTTGAGTAAAACTTGGTTGTACCCTGAGAACCCATCTAGCATATACATCATCCCTGCCCTTGTGACCCACTAAAGAAAATGTTCCATGTTTCGGAGGGGATAATTATCCTTTAAAGACAACTGGTTGAGGTTGCGGAAATCAACACATAGGCGGATATCACCATTTTTCTTTCAAACAACTACCAAGTTTGACATCCAAGAAGAATACCTGATAGGGGCTATGATACCCGCGTCAACCGTCTTTTGGAGTTCCTTTTGTATCTGGCTTGCAAAATTCAGGTTGATATGCCTCAGATTTTTTCGGAATGGCTTGGCTCCTTCTACCAAGGGTATAGCATGTTGGATGACATCCCTCCTATAGGCCTTTAAATCATCATAGTTCCGAGAAAAGGTGTCTCTAAATTATTTGATGAGATTTAGTATTTCCTTCCTCTCTTTCTCAGTGGTCCCCTTTCCTATATTGACCATTCTCCGGTCCATCTCTGTACTGATATTGAATTCCAAGGCCTCCTCAACTTGCTTATTGGTTCTTTTTCCTTTGAAAACATCATGTTTGTCAAAAAGTTTTTCTAGAGGAATACAACCCTTTGGTAAGGTATTGTTTTGTAGGTTGATGACTTCTAAGTCAATAGAGTTGGCTAGGCAAGCAACTTACGAATCGGTAAATTCTTTACTATTTTCCATGAATTTGATAATTTGATCATCATCCTCGAACACCTGCCAATGCTCCAAATTGTCAGGGACAGAAGGTCTAAAAAGAAACTCCATTTTTCATAGGTCATGAATAGGTCCTTCACATGGTTGTAAAGTGGAGGCTGAGATAGCCAAAGCATCATCCACATGATTTTCTTCTCGAGGAACAACTTCGATTGATATTTTTCTAAAGGATTTTGAAAGGGTTTGAGCCACATCTCGATACCTTTTCAACTTATCATTTTTAGTGGGAAATCTCATCAAAACTTGTGACACAATGAGGTCTGAGTCCCCTTTCACTTACAAGATTGTAACACCTTTGTCAATTGCTAGAGTAAGTCCCAGAATCAAAGCTTCATACTCAACCACATTGTTGCTGCAACAGAATTCCAGCCTATATGAGTGGTAAACGATCTCACCTGAGGAAGCTGTTGAAACTACTCCAACACCTGATCCAAAGCTTGAGTGTAACCCATCAAATTTCAAGGTCCAGATTCCTTTTGTTTCTTCAATGGTGTCCATATCCAACTTCCCTTCCTGAATGAACCAATCATTAAGACCATTATTGATCCACAAAAGTTGATCACTTACCTCATCGGGGGTCTCGACTGGTGAGCCAACAAAAGGCTCATTATAGACGGTGAAAAATCCTCCTTCAGGATGAGGGATAGTGGCTCTGAACTTCTTCTTGTAAATTCTTCCATTCAAGTGTTCAATGAGGTCATTGTGAAGAATAATCTCGAAATTATTTACATCATCTATGATGACCACATTTATCAAGAAAGTAGCACTGGGGAAGGAGTCAAATGCCACCTCAAGGTTGTTAATGATTCCTTTTGCGAAATTATCTCTGGTGTTTTCTTGTGAGATCTTCATACCTAATTGATGCATAACTTTTTCTATCATTATGTTGGTTGTGGAACTTGGGTGCAGGAGACAGTTGTGAAGGAGAAAATATTTGACTCGGAGGGAGACATAAAAAGGTGTGAACTCACAAACTCTAGAAATAGGGTGTCCCACCTGGTGAATAAAAAGAGAGAAGTCTTCAGGAATATTTGGTTCAACATTTTTGGGTGAGACATCCCCAACTTCATCCTTCGGATGGGCCCTTTTTGACGGGGGTTCTTGAGAAAGAACAACACTTTCATGAGAAATCCTCCATTTCATTTTAGAGGGAGCGAGTTCGACCTGGAGGATCCTTGGAGGTTCAGGTTTTTCCATAGGTTCATTATTAGGATCCCATAGTTCACAATTTTGTGTAAGATTTCTTTGTTGAATGTAGTCATCAAAATCAAGATTTCTTTCAATTTTAAAGGCCAGGTCTTGCGCTTCTTCTAAAGTTGTTGGTGACCAGTCCTTAACATTGAATTGCAAGGTTCCTTCTAGGGAAGACAAGAAGTGATCGATGATGGCTTGTTATGAGCCCACTTTTGACCGAATCTTTTTTAGGAGAAGGTTGAACCTATCATTGAATCTCTGATACTTTCACAGGGTCCTTTGCAAATGTTGAAGTATTGAGAAAAGAAGTCTTGCGAATGTTCACTATCACACCACCTTATTTTAAAGGACTTTTGTAGTTCTTGAGGGTTTTTTATGCTTCCCTTGAGACACCCATCAATCCAAACTTTAGCATCTCCTATAAGGGAACTTGCAAAGAGCCTCATGAATACATCAGGGTGATCTTCAGCAGCCAAATGAAAGTCAACACTGTCGCAGAAATGGGTCTAGTGTGAGTTTCCAGGGGTTCCCATTCCTAAGAAGAAAGGTAGCCAAGAGTTTGCATCTTTGGGTAAGTCATGCAGCCCCCCTTGGATGTTGTTAAAGTCGAAAAAGTTGAAACTCTTTGAGTGAGACCATTTGTGAGGATTTGGATTGATTGGAGGTGCAGGGTTTGTCAGAGTGATGGTCACCATAGTAGAGGGATTTTAATATTGTCACCTGCTACGGGTCGTCATTGATGGAGTCGCCAGATAATTTACTTGAAACTATCAAAGAGTAGGGGAATAAAATCTAGTTGGGTCACCAGGTAAGCTTGTAAGAGAAAGGTCTTTGAGGAAAGGCTTACCAAAATATTTGTCATCAAGGAAGATTGACTCAATGTTCCCTGAAAACGGTGCCAAAATATTATCGCTCAGTTTGTAGTTTAGGTCATAGGCTAGATGTAGTGGCCATATTAATTTAACATCAAATAATTAATAAAAAAAACAATAACTTCTACTTGATTTATGAAACTCGATAATTTCTTATAACTTCATCACATACGCATATAAATTGATCAACGAATAATAACATTCATAACAGAATAAATAAATATGAAATTTAAAATACCTTGGTCTGATGCTAACCCTCCGCTTTCCACTTGCCTTGTTTACCTTCCTGCTACTGCCTTGCCCATATTGAATCCAAGAACCAACTCTGCACAAAACCGAGTTTCCACCCTCCCAACTAGGACAACTACCTAGCTCCAAGATACCATATGGATGTCCTGGCCCCCGTGCCCAAAACCCCCAGCAAACCGGTGCCCCCTGTACTAACCCTTCCTGACTACAAAACTCAAACTCCCCTGCACAATCCAAGAGAAACCTCCAAAATTTATCCCCGTAGAATGGTAATCCGTCCTTCGTAAACCTCCTCCCGTCATATCCCTCCTTCACCGCCCTTTCCTCATTTACTTCCTTACCTACACATTTATTGCCTTACCCACCTAGTTAATGCCCCTTATCCACTTATTAATGCTCCTTATCCCCTCTGTATACATAACCCTTTTTTTTAAACAATATAATGTATTAACTCTTTTAAATTTATTACCCTGTTCATTCAATGTGATAGGTAATTAATTTAATTAATTAATTAATTAAAATTATAAGAATTAGTTAATTAATACATATTTAATTAGTATAATTATACCAATCTTGTTTAATTAATACCATGTTAAGACAATTAATCCCCTAATTAATTTTTACTTAATAATCTTTAAACATATATTCAACTAGGGTTGTTACATACACCGACCCTTCAGGAAACTTCGTCTTGAAGTTAAGTTATCTTATGGTACAAGGAAAAGAAACATGGTTCACACATTCATAACAATTAACCGACATTATCAATAAGTAAGTCAAGAAAACTCATACATACTAGTGTATATGTACAAGAAATGCATGTGTAGCTAGTACATACAAATCTCATGCATGTACTAAAAATCAAAATTGTCATCCTATAGTAATTTATGTATGCATCCAATCCAGTCAACAAGACTAGTCTTTTATAAAAGACAACAAACCAATCAATTGTTTGAGAAATCCTTTAATTACTATTATCCGGTTCAACAATTTTATTTTAAACAACTGTGGTTTAGTTACATAATAATGAATATTCATATATACACATTTCTCTTTTTTTTTTGAAGGGAAAACATTAAATTCCACCACTAGACAGATCTCCATACCTTCTCAACTATTACTACTCATCCTTCCTCCATAACCTACTTCCATCTCCCATCCTATCCTTCCTCTGCTATACTATCTTGGAGCGTCAACTATATTGACCTAACTCCAAATAGAACCTGTAAGAGGAAGTGTCTCTATCTCGACCAAGCTTCCCTAGCAGGCATCTGACAATCATCATCACATGTCTTGGGGAGCGTGAACTAACACCATCCTCCCATGACTTCAGGTTTCAGAGGATACACGGTGGGAAATGCCTCCACCCCTCCTAATCATAACTAGTGTCCACACCCTACAATGGAATACACAATGGCACCATGTTGTTGGGGGTTTTGTCATCGTTTATTCGGTTTTGGGTAGTTTCATCCCCTGAAATCATGCACTAGTCCACATATCGTAGCAATGCATCCAAACCAATATAAATTCCACATACAATATTTATACCAGAATGTTTCTTGATTAGTGGTCCTGATATCCACTTTCATCATCATTATCCCTTGGCTATTTCATAGCCCTTAACCTATAGATTAGTTTGTAACACAAACTCATACATTTCTATGCATTATCATCATGTAATTGCATACTACCATCATTTCAATTTGGTATCCCTGTATTGATAATCTAACATCAAAGTTTTCCAGTTAGAAATAGATCTCATAATATCCCATAATTCAATTTCGACACCCATTCATAAGATTATCATTTACCCAAAATAGATTGCATCATATCCAACATCCTCCTAATAGCATTTAAACATTCATTAAA
>ML786273.1:283990-296725 GCA_009831015.1 Picea engelmannii
CATGGTCAAGTGGGTTAGTGTAAGATCCAAGCAGTCATCAGAAATGAAAGGAATTTGATGCATATATCTGAAAGTTATAATGATCAAACATGACACATACCATGATACCTGGACCAATTACCTCATGGAGCAAGAGTCTTCTCTGATACAAGTCCAATCCAAAGATGATGGATGCTGCTATTGTTGACAGGACAAGTGTGATGAATAAGAATAAAGATGGGCCCTTTAGGGCCATGCTCAGGTCAATCTTGCTCTCGGTACTCCATGTCTAGGACCTGTGGGCCTCGAGACATGATCTCCTAGTTATCCCTAGAAATCGGGGATAACACAACTCAAGAAATGTGTGAGGAAGGGATGTCAATTTTATGCCATCCAAGTGACGAATCTATTAGAAAAATAAGATAAGCCAAAGTTAGAAGACTTTGCTTTCCTACGTGAATTCAGAGACATGTTTGTGGATGAGATACCAGAATTACCTCCTAGAAGGGAAATAAACTTCTCCATAGACCTACTACTCGGTTCAACCCCTATCTCAAAAGCACCTTACCTAATGATTCTACCAAAACTAATATAATTAAAAATACAATTCGAGGAAATATTGGACAAAGAGTATATCAGACTGAGTGTCTCACCATGGGGGGCACCAATCATCTTTGTGAAAAATAAAGACGGTACTCTAAGACTATGTATCGATTATAGACAACTGAACAAAATGACTATTAAGAACAAATACCCCTTACCAAGGATAAATGATTTGTTCAATCAAGTAGGTGGGGCCAGGATCTATTCAAAGTTGGATTTACGATCTAGTTATCATCAAGATAGGATAAAAGATGAGGACATAAGAAAAAAAACTTTTCGGACAAGATATGGACAATACAAGTTCGTAGTCATACATTTCAGACTCACTAACGCACTAACCACGTTTATGAGCCTGATGAACAATATTTTCAGTCAATACTTAGACAAGTTCGTAGTAGTATTTATCGACAATATTACGGTCTATTAAAAAACAGAGGAAGAACATGATGAACACTTAAGGATAGTTCTGCAAATGTTCAGGAAACACAAACTATACGCCAAATTTGACAAGTGTGACTTTTATAAAAAATAAATACAATATCTAGGACATGTAATTTCAGCAGAAGGCATTGTCGTAGACCTGAAGAAGATAAAATCCATTATGGAATGGCCGGTACCTAAGGATGTAGAGGATATTCGGTCATTCATGGGAATCACTAGATATTACCGCAGATTCATATAAGGTTTTTCCAAGATAGCCTACCCTATCATTCATTACGAAAGAAAGGGACCAAGTTCAACTAGTCAGAGAAGTGTCAAGACAGTTTTAACAAGCTGAAGGAATTATTGACAACTGAACCCATATTGAAGGTAGAAAACCCAGATAAAGACTTCACCATATGTGTTGATGCAATTAAAGAAGGACTAGGTGGTGTCCTAACTCAAGAAGGACACGTTATTTTTTATGAGTCCTGGAAATTAAAAGAACACGAGCGAAATTATGTCACTCATGACCTAGAATTTGTAGCGGTAATACACGCCTTAAAAATGTGGCAACACTACATAATGGGTTGAAAATTCTTACTACTAATGGATAATAGCGGGGTGAAATATCTATTTAGCCAACTAGATCTTAATGCAATTCAAGCAAGTGGCTAGCGTTCTTGAGCGAATTTGACTTCGAGGTCAGACATATCAAGGGTAAGGAAAATAAAGTAGCAGACGCTTTAAGAAGAAGACTCCATGGGTTATTTGAGATAAATATCAGTAGGGCAGAAAGTTATTTGGAACAAAGAATAAGGATGGCAAGTATTAATGATGAAAATTACACAAAGATGATGGAAAAATTACAAAATAGTACCACAAACTCAAATAAACTAGATCTATGTATCGACAAGAAGGGACTATTATGATTTAAAAATAGACTTTACATACCAGATTCAACAGAGTTAAAATTAACAGTTTTGGGTGAAGTGCATAAGAAGATGTATTATGGCCATCTAGGTTACCAGAAAACAATAAAAGCACTCAAAAAACTATTTTACTGGCCTAATATGAAGGGTGAAACAACAGAGTACTTGGCTAGGTTCCAAGATTGTCTGCAGGTTAAGGCCGAACACCAGCATCCATCCAACCTATTACAACCATTACCAGTACTAAAATGGAAATGGGAGACCATATCGTTGGACTATATAATTATTCTATCATGGCTGTAATCGATAAACTCAGTAAGTTTGCACACTTTATTCTTGTAAAGTCTACTTTTAAAGCTATAAACATTGCTAAAATATTCATGAAAGAAATTTTTAGACTGCATGGTATTCCTAAAATGGCGATTTTCGATAGAGATGTAAAATTCACATCCTCTTTTTGGAAGGAATTGTTTGCAGGGATAAATACTAATTTGAATTTTCGTACGAGTTATCATCCACAAATGGATGGAAAGACTGAAAGAACAAACCAAATCATAGAGGATATGCTCCGCATGTATGTAAGAACAAAACCAAACAAGTGGGAAGACTACCTGCACTTGGTATAATTTGCATATAACAATGGGTACCAAACTTTGGCTAAGTTGAGCTCTTTCGAAATATTGTACGACAGAAAGTGTATGAATACAATTAGTTGGGATAACCCGGCTGACAGACTCATGGTTGGACCAGAGATCCTCCAAGAAATGGAGAACATGGTAAGGAAGGTACAACAGAACTTGAAAGAAGCACAGGACAGACAGAAGAGCTATGTAGATCAAAAAAGAATACACTTGGAATTTCAAGTGGGAGACCATGTTTATTTGAAGGTCAAAGCCCGAAAAAGCTTGTTGAAGTTAGGGAATTGTGCCAAGCTGGCACCCAGGTTTTGTGGCCCCTTCGAGATACTAGCTCGAATTTGACCCGTAGCGTATCAACTTGCAGTTCCAGCTAATCTAAGAATTCATAATGTATTTCATGTTTCTTTGTTGAAAAAGTATATTCATGACCCTACTCAAATGATTGATTGGAACTTGGTGCAGGTGGAACCCGAAGGTGAGTTGTAAGTGGAACCCCTACGCATTTTGTACTGGAGAGAAATAGCACTTCGGCACAGAGTCGTCGCTCAGGTAAAAGTGCAATGGAAGCACTTTAGTCTTGAGGAGGCCACTTGGGAGTTGGAGGGAGATTTACGGAAATCTCATCCAATCTTGTTCCAAGAAAGGAACGAACACTGAGGACAGTGTTTTACTGAAGGGGGAAAGGATGTGACATCCCCAAAACAAAGTATTTTTGAAATTTGTATTTGTTTGAAATTTGAATTTGTTTGAAATTTATTCTGTTTAGAAAATTCAAATTTGGAAATTTTTTTCCATTTATGGCAATTCCGAATTTCAAATTTGATAATTTTAATTAATTATTATGACTGTTGGGTAGAGACCTGATTTGACCCAACTAACTATTTGACTATGACATTTTTATGAAAACAAAATATTTTATATTGATTGCAGGAGGACAAATGGAATAACCATGTTAAATTCAGTTGACCATGACTCCATGAGTTGGGAACATGTTGGAACTACCTCTAGGCTGATTGTTACAAGTGGAAAATTAGTGATTTGGCCATTGGCAGCCCCTAAAAATCAGGGATTTAGAAAGATGCGAAAATTCCCAAGGGAGGGAAATGACCTAAGAAAATTGATAAATAACATATGTGAGGGGGCAGGATGCTACCAAGTATGCTGGAGAAAATGATTATTGGTTTTCCTGTTGTTATGAACACTATTGTTTGAGTGTGAGGCAAGAGGAACCTACTGGAATTGCAGGACATTGCTGAGGAGGATTTTTTTTTCCAAGTTTGCCCTCATCGATTCATGGTCAGGATAGGGGGTGAATCGGGCAAGTGATTTTGGCTTCCCTTACACCTTGTTTGAACCTTGCTATATTGTTCGAACCTTGCACCTTTCTTGAGTACATTTTCTCATGAAAGGATGGCCGAAATTCTGAAGTTAAGTTGCATCACTGAAACTTGTCTAACTGAAAACGGTTTTGGTATACCTTGGGTTGTTCTAGCAGTGCCAAGATCCTCTTTATAGATAAGTATATTTGTATAACAATCTAGTACTACTTTGTGTTGTTCTAACTAATCCATCCCAATAATCATATAGTAAGATCCTAGTGGTAAAATATTCAGATTTGTTCCTATATTTTGGCCTTCTAGGCTGAACTAAAAATCAGAAATAAAGTCAACTACTTTACTTTTAGTACCTGTTGCTAGTTGTACAAGCCATGATTTTGTGTGTTTCAGTTTCTTAAGTTTATTTGACTCTACTACATCAGGGGTAATATAACTTAATGTAGCTCCAGGGTCAATTAGAAGAGAAATTCAAGTGTTATTGATTTTACCTTCGATTTCTACCACTGAGGACTGGTAGTCACCTTACGACCATCTATGGCTGCATTTATCTGATGCATGCTTCTACCCACATTTCCCACCATCGAGGCCTCCTGCATATTATGAACAACAGTTCTGTTTGTTGATATTAAACGTGGACAGTTCCTCCTTAGATGAGGCTCTCCACATTCCCAACACTTTAATGGCTCGCAGAAGTTGTCCCCAAACTTTTTCATTCCCAGGTTTACCGGTTTACTGTTGCTTTGTGTATTTAGATGATTAGAGTGAAAATCCTTCCTTGGAAATTTTTTTGCTACATTCCGATAAAGAGTTGGCTAGTATCCCTTTTTCCATTGGTTCATTTAGTCTTGCTTCTTATCCTTCTAGGCTTTGGGAAACTCTACTTGTTGTTTATACTGATCATAGCACATTCATGCTTTCCTGAATACTTCACTCAAGGATTTGGAGTTGTCAAACTCAATTATGTACCTGTAGGACTATGGTATGAAGCTTAAGAATTGCTGGATTTTTACCTTATCCTCCCAGATGTATGGTACGAACCTTAGTAGTTCCATAAATTTATTTATAAGGTCCTCCATCATCATCTGTCTGAGTCGTAACTCGTAAAATTCTTTCGTCTTCCTTTCATAATAGCCTTCATAAAGGTATTGTTTCTTGAAATACTTCTTAAAGTCATACCATTCCAACTGTTTCTCGTTTAGGCCCTTGGCCAATTTTAGGTCTTTACACCAAATGTTGGCCTTCCCTTTTAGATTGTAGATGGCCATTCTAACCTTCATGTTGCTGGAATAATTGTAGATCTGGAAGTATTTTTTGATGTCCAACAACCATGCCTCAACTTATTCTCCTGTCCTAGATTCTCCATCAAAGGTAGTTGGTTTAATCTTTTTAAATTCTCCTTCAAGGTGGTCTACTTGTTTTCTTTTTCTGTCTAGTTTAGTTTTGTCTTCAGCTGAAGGTGTTCCTTCAGACGAACTGTCTCCTTTTTTTTGTTTCTGGCCCAGAGTTCTTGGAGGCTCTTTTGCTGACCTCTTCGTCATGGTTATCGTCCTTTGGGATTTTATTTGTCACTATACCGCGCAACAAGACTTCATTTATCTCTTGTTGTTCCTATTGTGATTTCTTCAATTTTTCATTGTCAGCATTAAAAATATGTAGTTCAAGAATAAGATTCCTCATTGTTTCCAACACCTCCGTGGGTGATATTCTGTCACTGTTCTGTCTTGAATCTCCAGGAGGTATTTGCTGTTGATTTCCTTCCATTCTAATTTCTGCATCGTCCTGAGCTACCATAAATAGTACAAAACATAAAGGTTTTTCTGTTTGTAACCATAAGGCTTATTAGTTTTACATAAATTGGAATATATATACTAAGCAACTAATGTGGCCCTGTTCAGGTCCAATGTTGTAACTTTTTCTCTGATACCATATGTAATATACCTCAATTTTGACATAAAAAAAAAAACTTCTCTGAAACATTAATCCTAATTAACTTGATAGATTCGTTCTTAGGATAAGATGATCGTTTTTCTCTATTATTAAAGTCTGATAAGTTTCTTATATTATCGTTACCCATGTTGACATTTTATTCATCCAACATATAGGTGTCTAGGTCATGCTAATATAACTGTCCATTACTCTAACATTTCCATATCATACACATACTATACTGAACTTGGACTATGGAGGACTTAAGATTCGTGATCCCATAATTCTTTCCTACACATAATAATTCTTAAACTTATACGCAAGGGGATCTCAATAGTATTTAAAAGGGGAAAGGTTCAAAATGATCCACCATAAATGTATATCAAGATACTTACCCTAGTACATAGGTTTTAGGCTTAAACTAAGTATTAGCATTATTCTTTAAAGCCCATGCATCCGAACTAAGTCCCTAGGTTGGTTAACGATCTGTGGGTCGCTATTTATAAAAGAGCTTATAACTATGAGACTCTATCCGAACCCATTAGATTAACCGAACTAAACTGTGTGATTTCTTAACTGCACGATGGTTCTCTTTAGAGAAGATTCTAACAGGTCTCATCGCAGATGTGGTTCACCATTTCTGGTTGGTTAAATCAGGAGGGGACCCTCCTTAGTTTCGTGCACCTTTAGTGTGAGGTCAAAATCTCGGCAGGTGAGAGTTAAAGATTTGGCCTGACCTTTTAATGAATTCTTGCCTGAATGGGAAAACCGATGGTTTCAATTGACCCCCTGGATGATAGGCGTATGCCAACTAATCCTCTTCACATGGGAAAAACCCTCCATGGTACGGGCCTTCTTTACTCTGTGCATTAAGGGCGCTTTAGGTTTATAGGTCATTCCATCAGCATTCTCATAGTATTTTACTTTTCCTGTTCCCACAGAGACCTCTATATTTTCTTTGTGAGGGAAGCTTTGAATGCACAGAGGTACCCAGCAAGTGGAAACCAGGCATCCCTACCCGTTCACTTTGGTAAGTTCACAACCCTCTGTAACCTTACAATTTTTGGAAGAAGAAATCGGCTTTACTTAAGGTGGGAGAGTCCCTTTCTTCTTTGATTGTGGCTCTAGTTATGATTCTCCTTTGACAGTTTACATCCTGTGGCTTGTTAGTTGTCTTACAACCCCAATTATGAAATCTACTGGAGAAAATTCCCTTCAGTAATGAAAGACTCCAAACCCTTTCGGGGCCTCTTCATTTTCCTACATTCTGGCATAGTCTATCTAGTGGGTTACGGGGTTGTGCTTCACTGATGGTTTTGTTGTATCCTTATTTTGTATTTCGGTTAGACCCTTTCTAAACCCCCTGTTATCTAAGTTTCGAACCCCTGTAAAATTTCTACCATTGTGTTGATATCCGAATAAAATTGGCTAGGATAGAACCCTTCCCAGAACATGTCTTCGAAGGTTGAGGAAAAGGGTAACTCATGGCAGACCAGCCATTATTTTAAGAGATACATGAAAGATATTTTCTGTACTTTCGTTCAAATGTTAACTCTATGTCAAAAAGATTCTAAAGAAATACGTTGGTGATAAAACAAATTGAACATATAATCCCTGGCACTTATAGCATTCATAAAAGCATGATAACTATTTGGTTTTATGTTGTAGTTCTGAATTAATTCAAACCCTAACAGTCTTTCTATGATTTACTTCGGGTGATTAAGTTTTTTGTTTTTTTAGGACTGTATACAATACATCCTGATGATGGGGCCTCCAACTTGTTTTTGCGAGGTACCCATCAGATCGATACTAGCTTCCTTTCCCCACCAAGTTCAACATTGGATTCCTTTGTTTTGGTGCGAGGGGAAGCCTATGCCACGTCCAAGTTAAGTATAATTCTTATTTTTATTTATTTATTTTAAATTTTTGCTTCATTGTAAACATTGAGCCTTGGCGTTTTAGTTGTATTCTCTTTACTACCCAAAGCCAAATGCTAATGAAAATTTCTTATTTCCTTTGCAGGATAGATGTCTCTGAACCTTCAGAATTTCGACCATCCTTTCATGGGAAAAGGTACTCAAGTTCCATAAAACAAACCCTTCAGGATTTAATCATCCCAGATGAAAAAGTCAAAGTTTTTCCTCGGTTTGAAACTGTAATGTACCCAGTTTGAAGATCGATTCTTGTTTAGCAAGGAAACGATTATTGTAATGATGTACCATATAGATTATTTATAATTTCATCGGATGTGTAGTTCAGACATACCCTAAATCTGGGCTCTAAATTTTTTTCTTGTGTTTAATTATTCAAGATTAAGAACTCTTCTCTTTGTATGTCACATGATGAAAGTAGAGAAATACAAAATGATTAAATTCTGAGTGTCAAAAGTATTCTGATATCAATATAACTTCTTGAAAGAAAACAATTTCATTGTAATCGAGTAGAGTCTATTGTTGTTTTATAACATTGTGAATGTTCCCGATCATATGTAAACTTAAGGGCTCCAGAATTCTTTTGTTTCATTTGGGGCCTCCACGCCCTTCATATTACATTCCAGAATTTTCTCTGTGTTAAACGGTGTTATTTCCAATTTATTCCAGTGCTTTAATATGTAGATAATTAGACCAAATCGACTTACACATCCTTATGAATACCTATTGAAATATTTATACTATGTCTATTGTAGGTTTTCTTGTAGAGAATTTTGCAATTCTTTCGATTATATTTCATACATAATTACATCCCAGGTATTTGCATACCTAGATATCATAAATGTTTAATATGTCTGAGAAAGGGATTCGTTTACTTATTCTATTTCTGTATAAGTCATAACCTACAAGAAAATAAACATACATCTATATGTATGTATATTTCCATTTACATTGCACATTTAATTAGTTCATTACTGTAAGTACCGTTTGGTTGTGCGAATTCTCCTACCGCTTTCACTCTAATACAAAAATCAACTAACCCATAGGAAATTATTCTTTCAAGACTTAACCAGGAAAATTCTCACTACTAGTAGATTGATGGAATTTAGTATTTACCCAGCAATAAAATGCAACAGAGATAATCACATTCGATTCGATCTTTCGTCCATAATATTACTCAATTCATGATTAACAGATGCATTACACCAGACATTTAATGATTTAAACAGAGGAGGGTTAAGAGGACATATATGAATCATCTTGTTGGAAAACAAACAGAACAACCACATTCCTCCCAACTATAGAATAGGGAAGCAAAAATCACTTGGCCGATTGACCCCTTAGCCTGACCATGAATCCATGAGGGCGAACTTGGAAAAGAAACTCCTCCTAAGAAATGTTCTAGAATTCCAGTAGGTTCCTCTTGCCTCACACTCAAATAGTAGTGTTCATAACAACAAGAAAATCAATAGTCTTTTTCTCTAGCATACTTGGCAGCATCCTGGCTCCTCACATATGCTACTTATCAATTTGCCTAGGTCTTTTCCCTTCCTTGGGAATTTTTGCAACTTTCTAAATCCTTGATTTTCAAGGGCCACCAATGGCCAAATCACTGATTTTACACTTGTAACAATCAACCTAGAGGTAGTTCCAACATGTTCCGCACTCATAGAGTCATGGTCAACTAAATTTAACATGGTTGTTCCAATTGTCCTCCTGCAATCAATATACAATATTATTTTTTCATACAAATGTCATAGTCAAACAATTAGTTGGGTAAAATCAGGTCTCTGCCCAATAGTCATAATAATTAATTACAATTATCAAATTCGAAATTTAAAATTGCTATAAATGGCAAAAAATTTCCAAATTCAAATTTACTAAAAATGGAATAAATTTCCAAAAAATTTAAATTTTAAAAATACTTTATTTTTGGGGATGTCACATTCCATAGCAAAGGACTTTCTAGGACCAACGCCATCTTCAGAAATACCACCATGAGGACCAATAGGTGCAACTCCAGATCCAAGAGTCGTAGCCCTAGGACGAGCAATAGGTGGTTGGAAGACGCCTCTGTGTTTGCGAACCAACTAAGTGTTGACTTTGGACATGTATTCCATTTGTATCTTCGACATCTCCCTTCGACCTTTGAGAAAACAAAAATATTTTTCTTTTGGCAGCATGTCAAGAGCTACCATCGTCTTGACATGCCAGTAGAGTTCAATGGTGTGAAATAACTTTGAGTTTTGGGCCTTGGTGCATCCCATATATGGGATCACCCATTCCACTTGTAAGTCAACTTCTTAGTCTTCTTTAAATTCATGAACAAGGCGAACCTCATCTTCGAGGGTCGAAATGGAAACTTTTTCTTCCTTAGGCACATGGGTTTCATAGTAACCAAGAATGTCTATTGTTTCCCTTGCTACATGAGATGGCCCTGCCCTGGAAGTTTCAACATTCAAATGGAAAGTCTTACAACTACGAGGAGCCATTAGAATGAAGGATAGAGTAGAGGGACTTACATGCCTATAGGTAGGGGGAATATGAACAACGAGAAACATAATCATAATGGCCATATTAATGTGAGAGATGCAATTGAATATCATAGGCTCCTCTATGTTCCTATTGAACATATAAATATTCGCGTAACCCTCAAGGCATATGTTGATGGGTGCTCTCACGGATATGAGTTCCTCAAGGTTCAGACTATCTGTCATGATGATACTTGGCATCATATATCGCAATGGAGCATTCATCAACATTATTCTCATATTAATGGGAACCATGTTGAGAGACAGAGTGATCTCCTTCTCCCTCATGCGTTAGGGATTAGTAAGGAGGACAACTTGCTCAACCGGTACCGTCATGTTAACACCGACGTGTGTGGGTCATGGTTTGGTGTTTTATTAAGGTAGGGAGGAGTGAGGTGGTTTAGTCACTATGGATTTACTATGTGTCAGAGGGCTTAGGTGTTTCAAATTGAAAGGCATATTGATTTTATACATTGTTGTAATACACAAATACTCGTTACAAAAGGAAATATGCATCTACAATATTATATGGTATTATCATTTATTATTTATCTAATTAATGTGAATTGAATTATGAATTTATTAAATATTAATAAAGATGAAAAATAAATTAGACTCAAGTTCAAAGTATTAAAAAAAGATTAAAATCTCTTTGGAAAAAATTAGAAAAGATTAAAATTAAAATAGATTAAAATAAAGCATTAAAAATACTAAGATTAAAATATATCTATGTTATTTTTTAAAGTAAAAACCTATATTAATATTCATAGTCTTGATAGTCTAGAAATCATCAAGTTCTTAGATTTGAAAGACCATGACGTTTTTTTAGTTTCATTAGGCAAAAAGCCATGGCCGAGAGGGGAAACCATGTATACCATGTATGTCAATGTTATATTTAGAAACTGAAAGATAAAATCGAAATGTCTAGTGTGGCTATGGCCATATTTGGAAACTATAAAAACATAGACAAAAACTGAATTAACCAGAAGAAAATGTTATAGAAATTCTTTGGAACCCGAGGTTCCATAGCAAAGGACTTGCTAGGACCATCACCATCTTCAGAAATACCACCATGAGGACTAGTAGTTGCAACTGCAGAACCATCAGTCGTAGCCCTAGAGCGAGCAATGGGTGGCTAGAAGATGCCTCCGTGTTTGTGAGCCAACCAAGTGTTGACTTTGGACATGTATTCCATCTGTATCTTTGACATATCCATTCGACCTTTGAGCAAACAAAAATATTTGTCTTTTGGAAGCATGTCGAGAGCTACCATCGTCTTGACATGCCAGTAGAGTTCAAGGGTGTGAACAAGGAGAAAATTAAGCATAAAGGCCATAATAATATGAGAGATTAAATTGAATATCATAGGCTCCTTTATGTTTCTAATGAACTTACCAAGATTTGTGTCACCCTCAAGGCATATCTTGATGGGTGCTCTCATGGATATGAGTTCCTCAAGGTGGAGATGACCAACCATGATGATACATGGCATCATATATTGCAATGGAGCATTCATCGACATTATTCCATATTAATGCGAACCCTTTTGAGAGAAAGAGTGATCTCCTTCTCCCTTAGGCGAATAGTCTGGAAGTTCATGGCCAATGCAAACACATTCAATTCCATAATGGTGTTGGGTAATTTCAAGTCTGGAACCTACTGAGGACAGCCAAAGGGAGATCTCGAGGATGATGGTAGAGGTGACATTTCCATGGCTAGGATGCGACAAGTGGAATTCCCTTGTACTCGAACCATGAGCCATATGATCCCTCACCGACATTTGAGCTTGCATGCTACTAGACACCCCATCCGGGGATAAAATATATCTATATTAGCATATATTGTATTACTATTTTATTTTAAATTTTATTATTATGGTTGATTTTGTCTTTTTAATCAATCTCCTTTGTATTCCAATTTAGTTTATAATTAATGTCATGTTATATTATACATCTAAATTATATCTAGTTGTATATGTATTGGGTTACTCTCTCTGCAATAATTAGTGTAGTGGCGGAAATAGTTTACTCTCTCTGTAATAATTAGTGTAGTTGGGTGAAATCATGAAGGTGGGTTACACTTTTGCTTGTTTTATGACAAAAAAAACTGTATTTTCACAAGTTATTCAACTTATGACATATAAAAGTATTTTTTTTATTTAGAATTTCACTTTACAGTAAAAACAAAACTTGTGAAGAATTGTGTTAGCTTTCTAATGACTATTTTTCAAATTTTTTTTATCATGATTTGATATGTCAAATTGACAATTGTTTAACAGTATGTTTCTTAAACACAAAATGAATGATAATGAGTTACTTATTTCTACAACAGTTTTTTTTTTATTAAACCTATGTTTTGAACAAACAAAATATACTGCAACAATCTACAGAGACTCTATTTTATTATGACTATCATTTTGAATTCAACGGATGAATATT
>ML786273.1:315368-365606 GCA_009831015.1 Picea engelmannii
TGTTGCATTGTGACAACTCTAAATGTTTATGACAATGGAAAATTATATTGAGAGTTGTTCATCACAATGTGACATTGGACAATGCTCGTGACATTGGGAAATGGTCGTCACATTGCGACGTTGGGAAATGTTCGTCAAAATGCGACATAGTGAAATGTTCATCATAATGCAATGGAAATGTTAGTCACAATGAAATGTATGAAATCATGTTTTACTTTTTAGACAATGATTTATATTTTTCCTAAGGACATTGATAACAAAAGGGAAATGTTCATCACATTGTGGCGATGGGAAACGTTCGTCACAATGCGACAATGGGAAATGGTCGTCACATTGCAAGGTTGTGAAATGTTCACCATAATGCGACGTAGGGAAATGTTCATGAGAACACAATGTTAGTCATAATGCAATGGAAATGTTCATCATAATGCAATGGAAATGTTAGTCACAATGAGATGTATGGAATCGAGTTTTACTTTTTAGACAATGATTTATATTTTTCCTAAGGACGTTGATAACAAAAGGGAAATGTTCGTCACATTATGACGATGGGAAAGGTTCGTTGCAATGCGACATTGGGAAATGGTCGTCACATTGCGATGTTGGGAAATGTTCGTCACAATGCAACGTAGGGAAATGTTCATCATAATGCAATGGAAATGTTATTCGCAATGAGATGTATAGAATCATGTTTTACTTTTTAGACAATGATTTTTATTTTTCCTAAGGACATTGATAACAAAAGGGAAATGTTTGTCACATTGTGACGATGGGAAACATTTGTCACAATGCGACATTGGGAAATGGTCGTCACATTGCGACATTGGGAAATGTTCATCACAATGTAACGTAGGGAAATTTTCATCATAATGAAATGTTTGGAAACACTTGGCAGAGTGTAGAATCATCTTTTACTTTTGCAATGTTGGGAAAATGGTCGTTATAATGTGGCGTCAATAATTTTTTGTCACATTGTGATGTTCTAAAAAGTTATTCACATGGAGACATTGGGAAAGGTCCGTCATAGTGCGACATTGGGAAATGTTAGTCACAATGAGATGTATGGAATCATATTTTAATTTGTATAAAATGATTTATAATTTTCCATAAAATGTATGGTAAAAATACAAATTAGTAAAAAACAATTTCAAATACATAATTTCCATATTATAACACTGTGACAAACCTTTCATACACATAGAAAACTTAAAACTTTACATAATATTATTAAAACTCTAACCACTATTTAAATAAATATAAAACTTCAAACAACCTTTATACACTATTTCATTATCAATATAAATAATTTAATATATCATTAAAAACTTTAAATAATTAAAACTTTAAAAGATGATTACTTGATTCATAAATCACATCTCCCCATTAAAGCCTACATAATATTAATAATACCCTAATTGTGACATAATCGACAATACATGCTTTACAACTTTATAGAGAAAGTACATGCTTTACAACCTTATATAAAATAGATGCATAATTAATTTTAAATTATTATTAATAAATTTGAAAAAATAAATCTATATAAGATAATAGAAGTGGGGAAATAAAAATTATTTAGGCATTAAAATTTTATCTTGGAATTATAAATCTATCTTAATCTATTTATTTTTTAAATTATTTTGGTTACTTAATAAATTTAAAAATATATTAATACATTACACTAATAATTGAACCAAATTCACTATTAATATTTTAACTGAACCAATTGAACTATTAATATTTTAATTGAACTATTAATACATTACACTATTAATATATATCAATCAATTGAACTAATTTCAAATTTGAAAAAATAAATCTATATAATATAGTAGAAGTGGGGAAAATAAATGTATAGACATTATAAATATAAATCTATCTTAATCTATTTAATTTTTAAATTATTTTGACTTCTTAATAAATTTAAAAATATATTAATACATTACACTATTAATTGAACCAATTTCACTATTAATATATTAATTGAACCAATTGAACTATTAACATATTAATTGAACTATTAATACATTAGAGTATTAATATATATTAATCAATTGAACCAATTTCAAATTTGAAAAATAAATCTATATAATATAAGAGAAGTGGGGAAAATAAATGTATAGACATTATAAACTTGGAACTATAAATCTATCTTAATTTATTTATTTTTTAATTTTTTTTGGCTACTTAATAAATTTAAAAATATATTAATACATTTAATTGAACCAAATTCACTATTAATATATTAATTGAACCAATTGAAGTATTAATATATTAATTGAACTATTAATACATTACACTATTAATATATTAATCTATTGAACTAATTTCAAATTTGAAAAAATAAATCTATATAATATAATAGAAGTGGGGGAAATAAAATTTACTTGAACATTATAAATTTATCTTGGAATTATAAATATATCTTAATCTATTAATTTTTTTAATTATTTTGACTACTTAATAAATTTAAAAATATATTTTGACTACTTAATAAATTTAAAAATAAATATATGATTGTTTGATATGGCATTATTAAATCTAAAATGAAACTTTTAAAATAATCATCCTAATTGAAGAGATTGATAGGGTTTATTAAAAATAAATATATGATTGTTTGGCATGGCATAAACCTAAAATGAAACTCTTAATTATAATCAATTTAATTATTTTTGAAAATTATTTATGAAAATTATTACAACGATAGTGTAAATTTAATAGGGCTACTCATATATTTAATATGAACATTCACATCTGGGACATATCATTGGCTACTCATTAATATTAAATTTTATGGTATTCATTATTGTTTTTGTTCATATAAGATATGATTGATGTATTATTACAATGATGAGTGTTCCATATATAGGGAACATAAGGTGACCATCCATGAAAGGATGCATCCCTTGAATAATCAATAACTATTTGTTATTATTATTTACTTATTATATACTATAGTTAATAATCAATTAATAATTATATTATTAATTATTATCTTTAGAGAATGTCTTCCCGATGTTGTCCAAACATCAACACTCCCTCTCAACGAGGGAGACATTCTGCAACATGCCACTCTTGTCTTTGAAGTATACAAACTTCACCCTAGACTCACGACACTTGTCTTTTAGTCTTGGAAGACATCTATCTCCCACCTGAGCTGAGGAGAAACTCCTTATTCGGCTCTCCCTTTGAGTCAATTAAATCTCTCTAAGATTAGGCTCACTTTGGGTCCGCGTGTAAAATAATATAACATCTTGAGTCTTTATCATTCCTTGTCAAATCACCATGACTAGGACAAAGACTACACCAGGATCTTTCACCACAGGCACACACCTATGAGTGAATGTCGGCTTGATGTTAATTGACACATGGAAATCACTTGAAGCACCTAAAGTCCATATTATTCCTTGTCATGATCAAGGAAGGACTACAACTGGGCCCATTTGCCACAAGTGCACCTTTGTGATAAATGTATCCTATCTCCCTTGATCTGCAACCCAATCTTGGAGAAGTTCTTCTTGATGTTGAAACATCAACACTCCCTCTTAGCTAGGGAGGTATATTTTCATAGTAGTACATAACTACTGTCTAGAGACACGTAGTCTCCACCAGTGGTACAAAACCACCATAGTAGTAGAAGCTTTGTCACACATGGTGCTCCCATGTGGGCTTCTAGAGGCTACTCCCTCTAGGAACACTTAGGGTCAACTCTCCATAGTGTGAGACATCAAGGGTCAAATCCCTTGACATGTCTTCATGTTCTCTAAACATGCGACGATGAGCTATAAGCCCAAATGCACTTATTCCTTCTCGAATAAGTGTTCCACTTATCCCTTCTCGGATAAGTGTCCGCACAGATCAACTCAACTCAATTCACAGAGGAGTATGATCTCAAGAAAGTTTGTCACACATGGCACTCCATGTGGACTTCTAGAGGCTACACCCTCTAGAAACACTAGGGTCAACTCCCATAGTGTATGATGTCAAGGGTCAACTCCCTTGACAGTTCCTCATCTCTCTCCACATGGGACATTGGGTTATAATCCCAACTGCACTTATTCATTCTCGAATAAGTGTTCCACTTATCCCTTCTCAGATAAGTGTCATCACAGATAAAACCAAATCAGTCACAGAGGAGTACGATCTAGAGAATGTCTTAGGAAGCTGCAAACATCAACACTCCCTCTCAGTGAGGGAGGAATTCTCTACCACACCAAGTCTGTCACAGAAGTACTTAAGCTTCATCCTAGTTTGGTAAGAATATCAACAACTTGCTCATCTATAGGAAGGTGGTTCGATTTGTCATGAAATACTAGATTATTAGAGATCTTCACACAACTTTAGTTACCATAATAAATAATGGTGGAATCCAACACATGTTCGAATAAATTTGTACGGAGCTTGTGAAGCCACACTGATTCATGAACTATCATACTTAATGCAATGTACTCTGCTTCTGTTGCGATCAAGGCCACATAAGTTCATTTCTTGCTACACTAGGAAACCATGGAAGATACCAAAGTGAAGCAACACCTAAAGGTGCTCTTTCTTTCCACTATGCTCCCTGCCCAATCAGAGTCAGTATATTCTTGCCATATCATATCAATACTGGAAGTATATCTTAGACCATGTCGAACTGTACCTCTTAAGTATCTCAACACATGCTTCATAGCAATCCAGTGTGTCTATATCAGCTGACTCATAAACTGGCTAATTTCACTCACTGCATAGAAAATATTTGGTTTGGTGTAGTCGTTGGAATTCAAGTTTGGCATCCCAAACTCATCCAATATCTCAACTGTGTACTTCCCCTAACTCAGGAAGATCTCATCAGTTCTGTGCCAGACCTCTAGTCCCAAGAAGTAGTGGATCATATCAAGGTCCTTCATCTAAAACTTAAAGGCCAATACATACTTTCATTCAACAATACGAATCTCTGTATCAGTGAGGAATAATGTGACATCCCCAAAAATAAAATATTTTTGAAATTTAAATTTGCTAGAAATTTATTCTGTTTTTAGTAAATTTGAATTTGGACATTTTTTCCATTTATGGAAATTCTGAATTTCAAATCTGATATTTGTAATTAATTATTATGACTGTTGGACAGAGATCCGATTTCACTCAACTAACTATTTGACTATGACACTTGTATAAAAACAAAATATTTATATTGATTTCAGGAGGAAAAATGGAACAACCATGTTAAAATCAACTGACCATGACTCCATGAGTGGGGAACATGTTGGAACTACCTCTAGGCTGATTATTACAAGTGGAAAATCAGTTATTTGGCCATTGGCAACCCCTGAAAATTAGGGATTTACAAAGCTGCGAAAATTCCCAAGGGAGGGAAAAGACCTAGGCAAATTGATAAATAGCATATGTGAGGAGGTAGGATGCGCTAGAAAAAGACTATGGAATTTCTTACTGTTATGAACACTACTGTTGGAGTGTGAGGCAAGAGGAAATTACTGGAATTTCAAGATTTTGCTGAGGAGGAGTTTTATTTTCCAAGTTCACCCTCATGGATTCATGGTCAGGCTAGGGGGTGAATCGGGCAAGTGATTTTGGCTGCCCTATTCTAAGGTTGGGAGGAATGTGGTTGTTCCATTTGTTTTCCCAATGAGTTAATTTAGATATTTCCTCTTAACCCTCCTCTGTTTAAAATCGTTAAATGGTTTGTGTAATGCATTTGTTAATCATGAATTGAGTAATATTATGGACGAAATATTGAAATCAAATGTAATTATCTCTGTTGCATTTTATTGTTGGGTAAATACTAACTTTCCATCAATCTACTAGTTGCACAGATATGCTTGGTTAAGTCCTGAAGGAATAATTTCCTATGGGTTACTTCATTGTTGTATTAGAGTAAAAGCGGTAGACGAATCCCCACAACCAAATGTTACTTACCATAATGAACTAATTAAGTGTGCATTGTAAATGGAAATTGAATAATGGAAATATACTTATGTATAGACGTATGTTTACATTTTCCTGAGGTTATGACCTATACAGAAATACAATAAGTAAACGAAAATCCATTTTTCATACATATTGAACATTATGATAGCCGGTTACACAAATGCTTGAAATGAATCTATGTATGAAAAGTAATTGAAAGAATTGCAAAATTCTCTATAGAAAGACCTATGGTACACAAAGTATAAATATTTCAGTCAATTTAGTCTAATGTTATCTACCTATTAAAACACTGGAATAAAGTGGAAATAACACCATTTAACACAGAACCAATTCAGGAATGTAATATGAAGGGCGCGAAGGCCCCAATTGAAAACAAAAACATTTTGGAACCCCTATGTGTACATATGCGCGGGTAACATCCACGAGGTGATAAAACAATAACATAAATCACGTTTGTGGTTGTAATAGTTTTTGATAAGCAATGAAATAAACAACAGACTCTACTCGACTACAATGAAATGGTCTGCTTCAAGAAGTTATATTGATATTGGAATATTATTGATAATCATAATTTAATCATTCTGTATTACTCTACTTTCATTATTCGACATGCAAAGGAGAAGAGTCCTGAATCTTCAATTAATTAAACACAAGAAAAAGTTCGAGCCCAGATTTAGGGTAGGTATGAAACTACGCAGCCGATGAAATTATAAATAGTTTATATGGTACATTATTATAATGATCGTTTCCTTTCCAAACACGAATTGAACTTCAAACTAGGTACAATACAATTACAGACCGAGAAAAAAACCTCGACCTTTGCATTAGGGATGATTAAATCTTGAAGGGTTTGTGTTAAGGAATCTGAGTACCTTTCCCATGAAAAGGATGGCTGAGATCTGCTCAGGATCATTTTTAAATTCTCTTTGATCTGAAAAGGCTCCCTCGGGTCCCTATTGGAACCTCAATTTACACAATCCAGAGGTCCTCCATGAAAAATCCACTGGCACAAACACGCACCGGGCGTGAGTCTTCACCTCCACACAACCACGGTGCAATATCCTCAAGCCAAGCCAAGAGGCACCCTTCACAAATCGGGACTCCGGGTAGTTCATAACAAGGTACCTCGGTTCTGGCCTTTCTATCGCAGAAAACCCAAAAAGGGTTGTCATATGACAAGCTCCTCCCCTAAGCCTTTCCTTGTGATCTTGCTCCATGACCTACACCATAATAAATAAGGCTCTTTCGGGGTCTGCGACTTCGCAGGTCTTGCATACAAGGTAGAAGACCCTTCTTTTCCCCGATTGACGACATGAAAAAGTCAACAGGTGGTTGACTCTACCAGTACAATGTGCCTGAGCCACCTAGAATAGAATCCCTCTCTTCAAATCCTTTGTGATATGACCATAAACAAGGCCTTAATACAAACGCCTTTCGTGACTCACAATCTCACGAGTTCATGAGTCGAAAACCCTCGACTCTTATTGCACTCCAAACCTTCGATACCCGAGATTCGATACAGGTATGGCTCCCTCATCACTAGCACCTGCTACATATAACTGTAGGCTAGGCTAAACACTAGCACTACTTGCAACTCACGACTTCACGAGTTGGAGTGTTGAGACCTCGTGCTCCTCCTTTGCGAAACCCTGAAGCATGATAAGTCAGTGATGGGTTGACTCCTTTCAATGTGACGCGTGTATGCCACCTGTCACCTACTTCCACCTTTTCTGTGTACCTTTATGTTTGCGCCAACTATCAAACATGTGGTCCCCACCTAACGTATGTGCCACGTGTTTCACGAGTCCTCGACACTCGACACTTCGTGACTCTTGCACCACCTATCAACCACGTGGTCCCCACCTAATGGATGTGCCACGTGTCGCATGAGCCCTCGGTGCTCGACACTTCGCAACTCTTGCACCACCTATCAACCACGTGGTCCCCACCTAATGTATGTGCCATGTGTCACACGAGCCCTCGGCACTCAGCACTTCCTGACTTTTTCAGTCGAAAAGAAATGCTTCCAACCTTTGAACCCCCGATACGCGATACCACGTAGAGGCTCTAATCTAATGGTTCTCCTGCTCCGAGATCCAATAGTTGGAATGATTTCTCAATATCGTCGATTGTGAATCCTTTCTCCTCTCCACACTTAGAATTATTTTGTGTAAGAAAGAATTTTGGGATCATGAATCCTAATTCCTCCATAGTCCAAGTTCTATATAGTATGACACGTATAAATGTTTGGAAGATTAGGACTTACATAAATGTTAGAGTAATGGGCGGTTATCTTAGCATGACCTGGACACCTATATGTTGGTTGATTAAAATGGGTAACCATAGTATAAAAAAATTATCAAAGTTTAATACTAGAGAAAACAATCATTTTATCCTAAGAACGAATCTATCGAGTTAATTAGGATTAATGTTCTGGAGAAGAAAAAAAAAATTAGGTCAAAATTAAGGTATATTACATATGGTATCAGAGAAAAAGTTACAACATTGGGTCTAAACAAGGCCACATTAATTACTTAGTATATACTTTGATTTATGTAAAACTAATAAATCTTGTGGTTACAAACAGAAATCCCTTTCTGTTTTGTGTTGATTATGGTAGCTCAGGAATGTGCAAAAATCAGGATGGAAGGAAATCTGCAACAAGGACCTCCTGGAGATCCAAGACATAACAGTGATGGAAGCTCACCCACATAGTTGTTGGAAACAATGAGGAATCTTATTGTTGAACTGCAGGGTTTTAAGGTCGACAATGAAAAATTGAAGAAAGCACGACAGGAACAACAAGAGATAAATCAAGTCCTGTTGTGTAGTATAGTAACCAAGAAAAACCCAAAGGACAACAACCATGATGAAGAGGTCAGAAAAAGGGCCTCCAAGAATTCTGGTCCAGAAACAGAAAAAGGAGACAGTTCAGTTGAAGGGACACCTTCAGCTAAAGACAAAACTATACCAGACAAAAAAAGAAAACAAATAGACCACCTTGAAGGAGAATTTAAAAAGATTAAACCATCTACCTTTGATGGAGAATCCAGGACAAGAGAATAAGCTGAGGCATGGTTATTAGACATCAAAAAATACTTCCATATCTATAATTATTCTAGCAACATGAAGGTTAGAATGGCCATCTACAATATGAAGGGGAAAGCTAGCATTTGGTGGAAGAACCTAAAATTGGCCAAGGGCCTAAAGGAGAAATAGTTGGAATGGTCCGACTTTAGGAAGTATTTTAAGAAACAATACCTTTCTGAAAGCTATTATGAAAGGAAAATGAAATAATTTTATGAGTTACCACTTAGATAGATGATGATAGAGGACCTTATAAATAATTTTTTGTAACTAATAAGGTTCGTACCATACATCCGGGAGGATAAGGTAAAAATCCAGCAATTCTTAAGTTGTTTACCACAGTCCTACAGGGACATAATTGAGTTTCACAACCCCAAATCCTTGAGTGAGGTATTCAGGAAAGCATGAATGTGGTATGACCAGTATAAGCAACGGGTAGAGTTTCTTAAGGTTTGTAAGGATAAGAAGCAAGATCGAATGAACCAGTGGAAGAAGGGATACCAACCAACTCCTTATTGAAATACAGCAAAAAGTTTTTCGAGGAAGGATTTTCACTCCAATCATCCGAATGCGCAAGGTAGCGGTAAACCGGTAAACCTGGGAATGAAGAAGTTTGGGGACAACTCTTGTGATCCATTAAAGTGTTGGGAATGTGGAGAGCCTCATGTAAGGAGGAATTGTCCATGTTTAATTTTAGAAAACATAACTGTTGTTCAAAATTTGTAGGAAGCCTCGACAGTGGGAGACATGGGAAGAAGCCTGCATCGAATAAATGCAACCATAAATGGACGACAAGCTAACCACCAGCCCTCAGTGGTAGATATCGAAGGTAAAATCAATGACACTTGAATTTATGTTTTAATTGAACTTGGAGCTACGTTAAGTTATATTACTCCTGATGTAGTAGAATCAAATAAACTTAAGAAACTGAAAAAACTCAAAATCATGGCTTGTACAACTAGAAACAGGTACTAAAAGAAAAGTAGTTGACTTTATTTCTGATTTTGAGTTCAGCTTAGATGGTCAAAAGATAAGGACCAATCTGAACATCCTACCACTAGGATCTTATGATATGATTATCGGGATGTATTGGTTGGAACAACACAAATTAGTACTAGACTATTATACAAAGATACTTAGTTATAAAGATGATTTTGGCACTGTTAGAATAGCCCAAGGCATACCAAAACCTGTATCGTTCAGACAGGTTTCAGTGATGCAACTCAAGAAATGTATTAGAAAGGGATGTCAAGTTTATGCCATCCAAGTGATGAATCTATTAGAAAAAGAAGATAAACCAAAGTTAGAAGACTTTGTTGTCCTACATGAATTCAGAGACGTGTTTGTGGATGAGATACCAGAATTACCTCCTAGAAGGAAAATAGACTTCTCCATAGACCTAATACCCGGTTCAACCCCTATCTCACAAGAACCCTATCGAATGAGTCTACCAGAACTGACAGAATTAAAAATACAATTACAGGAATTGTTGGACAAAGAGTATATCAGGCCGAGTGTTTCGACATGGGGAGAACCAGTCCTCTTTGTAAAAAAGAAAGACAGTACTCTAAGACTATGTATCGATTATAGACAACTGAACAAAATGACTATTAAGAACAAATACCCCTTAGCAACGATAAATGATTTGTTCGATCAAGTGGGTGGGGCCAAGATCTTTTCAGAGTTTGATTTACGATCCAATTATCATCAAGTTAGGATAAAAGACAAGGAAATAAAGAAAAAATCTTTTCAGACAAGATATGGACACTATGAATTCATAGTCATACCTTTTGGACTCACTATCGCACTAGCCATGTTTATGTGCCTGATGAACAGTATTTTCAGTCTATACTTAGACAAGTTTGTAGTAGTATTTATGGATGATATTCTGGTCTATTAAAAAATGGAGGAAGAACATGATGAACACTTAAGAATAGTTCTCGAAACATTGAGGAAACACAAACTGCATGCCAAATTTGACAAATGTGACTTCTATAAAAAAGAAATACAATATCTAGGACATGTAATTTCAGTAGAAGGCATTTTCGTAGACCCGGAAAAGATAAAAGCAATCATGGAATGGTTGGTACCTAAGGATGTAGCGGATATCTGGTCATTCATGGGAATCACCGAATATTACAGTATATTCATCGAAGGATTTTCCAAGATATCCTACCCTGTCACGTCATTACAACAGAAAGGGACCAAAGTCAACTGGTCAAAGAAGTGTCAAGACAATTTTAAAAAGCTAAAGGAATTATTGACAACTGTACCCATATTGAAGGTAGGAGACCTAGATAAAGACTTCACCATATGTGTTGATGCAAGTAAAGAAGGACTAGGTGGTGTCCTAACTTAGGAAGGACATGTTATTTGTTATGATTCCCGGAAATTAAAAGAAAACAAGAGAAATTATGTCACTCATGACTTAGAATTAGCACCGGTAATACACGCCTTGAAAATGTGGCGACACTACATAATGGGCAGAAAATTCTTACTACTGACGGATAATAGCGGGGTGAAATATCTATTTAGACAACCATATCTTAATGTAAGAAAAGTAATATCGCTAGCCTTCTTGAGCGAATTCGACTTCGAGGTCAGACATATCAAGGGTAAGGAAAATAAAGTAGTAGACGCTTTAAGCAGAAGAGTCCATGGGTTATTTGAGATAAATATCAACAGGGCAGAAAGTGATATGGAACAAAGAATAAGGATGACAAGTATTAATGATGGAAATTACACTAAGATGATTGCAGAATTAAAAAACAGTACCACAAACTCAGATAAACCAGATCTAAGTATCGACAAGAAGGGACTATTATGATTTAAAAACAAACTTTACATACCGGATTCAACAGAGTTAAAATTAACAGTTTTGGACGAAGCGCATAAGAAACTGTATTCTGGTCATCCAGGTTACCAGAAAACAATAACAACACTCAGAAAACTATTTTACTGGCCTAATATGAAGGGAGAAATGGTAGAGTACTTGGCTAGGTGCCAAGATTGTCAACAGGTTAAGGCCGAGCACCAACATCCAGCCGGCCTATTATAGCCATTACTAGTACCAGAATGGAAATGGGAGACCATATCGCTAGACTTTATAACAGGTTTTCCTAAAACTCAGAAACAAAATGATTCTATCGTGGTTGTAATCAATAAACTCAGTAATTCTGCACACCTTATTCCTGTAAAGTCTACTTTTAAAGCTATAAACATTGCTAAAATATTCATGAAAGAAATTTTTAGACTGCATGGTATTCCTAAAATGGTGATTTTAGATAGAGACGTAAAATTCACATCCGCTTTTTGGAAGGAATTGTTTGCAAGGATAAATAATAATTTGAATTCCAGTATGAGTTATCATCCACAAACGTATGGACAGACTGAAAGTACAAACAAAATCATAGAGGATATGCTCCACATGTATGTAAGAACAAAACTGAACAAGTGGGAAGACTACCTACACTTGGTATATTTTGCATATAACAATAGGTACAAAACTTCGGCTAAGTTAAGCCCTTTCGAAATACTGTACGGCAGAAGTGTATGACCCAAATGAGTTGGGATAACCCAACCCACAGACTCATGGCTAGACCAGAGATGCTCCAAGAAATGGAGAACATGGTAAGGAAGGTACAACATAACTTGAAAGAAGCATAGGACATACAAAAGAGCTATGCAGATCAGAAAAGAATACATTTGGAATTTCAAGTGGGAGACCATGTTTATTTGAAGGTCAAAGCCCGAAAAATCTCATTGAAGTTAGGGAACTGTGCCAAGATGACACCTAGGTTTTGTGGGTTGTTCAAGATACTAGCTCGAATTGGACCCGTATCATATCAACTTGCACTTCCAGCTAATGTAAGAATTCATAATGTATTTCATGTTTCTTTGTTGAAAAAGTATATTCATGACCCTATTTATATGATTGATTGGAACTTGGTGTAGGTGGAACCCGAAGGTGAGTTCCAGGTGGAACCCCTACGCATTCTGGATCGAAGATAAATAACACTTCGGAACATAATCGTCGCTCAGGTAAAGGTGCAATGGAAGCACTTTAGTCCCGAGGAGGCCACTTGGGAATTGGAGGGAGATTTGCGGAAATATCATCCAATCCTTTTCCAAGAAAGGAACGAACACTGAGGATAGTGTTTTACTGAAGGGGGAAAGGATGTGACATCCCCAAAAATAAAATATTTTTGAACTTTAAATTTGCTGGAAATTTATTCTGTTTTTAGTAAATTCGAATTTGGAATTTTTTTGCCATTTATGGAAATTCCGAATTTAGAATTTGATATTTGTAATTAATTATTATGACTATTGGGTAGAGATATTATTTGACTCAACTAACTATTTGACTATGACACTTGTATAAAAACAAAATATTTATATTGATTTCAGGAGGACAAATGGAACAACCATGTTAAAATCAGCTGACCATAACTCCATGAGTGGGGAACATGTTGGAACTACCTCTAGGTTGATTATTACAAGTGGGAAATGAGTGATTTGGCCATTGGTAGCCCCTGAAAATCATGGATTTAGAAATCTACAAAAATTCCCAAGGGAGGGAAAAGACCTCGGCAAATTGATAAATAACATATGTTAGGAGGCACGATGCTACCAAGTATGCTAGGAAAAGACTATGGAATTTATTGTTGTTATGAACACTACTGTTGGAGTGTGAGGTAAGAGGAAATTACTGGAATTTCAGGACGTTGCTGAGAAGGATTTTTATTTTCCAAGTTCGCCCTCATGGATTCATGGTCAGGCTAGGGGTTGAATCAGGAAAGTGATTTTGGCTGCCCTATTCTATGGTTGGGAGGAACATGGATGTTCCATTTGTTTTCCCAGCGAGTTAGTTTAGATATGTCCTCTTAACCCTCCTCTGTTTAAAATTGTTAAATGGCTACTGTAATGCATCTGTTAATCATGAATTGATTAATATCATGGACGAAAGATCAAAATCAAATGTAATTATCTTTGTTGCATTTTATTGCTGGGTAAATACTAATTTTCCATCAATATACTAGTTGCGAGAATATGCCTGGTTAAGTCCTGAAGGAATAATTTCCTATGGGTTAGTAGATTTTTGTATTAGACTAAACGCGGTAGACAAATCCCCACAACCAAATGTTACTTACCATAATGAACTAATTAAGTGTGCATTGTAAACGAAAATTGAATAACGGAAATATACTTAAGTATAGATGTATGTTTACATTTTCCTGTAGGTTATGACCTATATAGAAATACAATAAGTAAACGAAAATCCCTTTTTCATACATATTCAACATTATGATAGTCAGTTATGAAAATTCTTGAAATGAATCTATGTATCAAAAGTAATCGAAAGAATTGCAAAATTCTCTACAGAAAGACCTACAGTACACAAAGAATAAATATTTCAGTCAATTTAGTCTAATTTTATCTACCTTTCAAAACACTGGAATAAAGTGGACATAACATCGTTTAACACAGAACCAATTCTGGAATTAATATGAAGGGCACGAAGGCCCCAATTAAAAACAAAAACATTCTGGAACCCCTATGTGTACATATTCTCAGGTAACATCCACGAGGTGATAAAAAAATAACAGAAATCGCCTTTGTGGCTGTAATAGTTTTTGATAAGAAATGAAATAAACAATAGACTTTACTCGACTACAATGAAATGGTCTACTTCAAGAAGTTATATTGATATCAGAATACTGTTGACAGTCAGAATTTAATCATTCTATATTACTCTACTTTCATTATGCGACATGCAAAGGAGAAGAGTCTTGAATCTTCAATTAATTAAACACAAGAAAAATTTTGAGCCCAGATTTATGGTAGGTATGAAACTACGCAGCCGATGAAATTATAAATAGTTTATATGGTACATTATTATAATGATCGTTTCCTTGACAAACAAGAATGGAACTTCAAACTGGGTACAATACAGATACAGACTCAGAAGAAAACCTCGACCTTTGCATCAGGCATGATTAAATCTCTAAGGGTTTGTGTTAAGGAACCTGAGTACCTTTCCCATGAAAAGGATGGCCAAGATCCCCTCAGGATCATTTTTAAATTCTCTTTGAGATGAAAAGGCTCCCTCGGGTCCCAATTGGAACCTCAATTTACACAATCCACAGGTCCTCCATGAAAACTCCACCGACACAAACACCCACCAGCCATGAGTCTTCACCTCCACGCAACCATGGTTCTATATCCTTAGGCCAAGCCAAGAGGTTCCCTTCACAAATCTGGACTCCGGGAAGTTCATAACAAGGTACCTCGATTCTGGCCTTTTGATCGCCGAAAACCCAAAAAGGGTTCTCGTATGAAAATCTTCTCCCCTAAGCCTTTCCTTGTGATTCTGCTTCGTGACCTGGACCTTAATCAATAAGGCTCTTTTGGGGTCTGCGACTTCACAAGTCTTGCATACAAGGTAGAAAACCCTTCTTTTCCCCGATTCGTGACATATGAAGGTCAACAGGTGGTTGACTCTACCAGTACAATGCACCTGCGCCATCTAGAATAGACTCCCTCTCTTCAACTCCTTTGTGATATGACCATAACCAAGGCCTTAACAAAAGTGCCTTTCGTGACTCGCAATCTCATGAGTTCGTGAGTCGAAGACCCTCGACTCTTCTTGCACTCCAAACCTCCGATAATTGAGATGCGATACAGGTATGGCTCCTTCCTCGCTAGCGCCTGCTACATATAACTGTAGGCTAGGCTAAACACTAGCAATACTCACAAATCACAAATTTGTGAGTTGGAGTGTCAAGCCCTTGTGCTCCTTCTTTGCAAAACCCTGAAGCACGATGAGTCAGCGATGGGTTGACTCTTTCCAAGGTGACACGTGTACACCACATGTCACCTACTTCCACCTTTTCTGTGTGTTGTATGTTTTCACCACCTATCAACCACACGGTCCCCACCTAATGGATCTTCCACGTGTCACATGAGCCCTCAGTTCTCGACACTTCGCGACTCTTGCACCACCTATCAACCACGCGTTCCCTACCTAACGGATGTGCCATGTGTCGCACGAGCCCTCGGCGCTCAACACTTTGTGACTCTTGCGCCACCTATCAACCATGCAGTCCCCACCTAATGGATGTGCCACGTGTCACACGAGCCCTCGGTGCTTGTCACTTCATGACTTCTGCAGTCGAAAAGAAATGATTCCAACCTTTGAACCCTCGATACATGATACCACACGGAGTTTCTCATTCAAAGATTCTCCTTCTCTGAGATCCAATAGTTGGAATGATTACACAATATCATCTATCGTGAATCCTTTCTCCTCTCCACACTATCGCGAATCCAATAGTTCTGTATAGTATGAAATGTATAAATGTTTGGAAGCTTAGGACTTACAAAAATGTTAGAGTAATGGACGGTTATCTTAGAATGACCTGGACACCTATATGTTGGCTGATGAAAATGGGTAACCATAGTATAAGAAACTTATCAGAGTTTAATACTAGAGAAAGTGATCATTTTATCCTAAGAATGAATCGATTGAGTTAATTAGGATTAATGTTCCGGAGAAGAATTTTTTTTTTAGGTCAAAATTAAGGTATATTACAAATAAATCATCAATGTAGAAGACCAAAATCAGGGACTCACCATTAACAGTCTTGTAGTATAGGTTGTGATCGACACCACTTTTGATGAAGCCCAAATGTTGAGGTGGTTTCTTATTTTCCATACAAGGCCATATTCAACCTGCACACATGGGACTCCTTCTCATGTATCACGAAACCATATGGTTGCGCGATGTATACATATTCCTTAATCTCTCCATTGAGAAAGGTTTTCTTTACATCCATCTGATGTGGTCTCCAACCCGTGGCTCAATGTGATCATTCTCCATCTATCTGTTGTCCACTTCTTTGAGATCCTTCCTAGATATCCTCCTGAGTGAACACATCCCACAGTCTTATCCAATATAGAAGATTCTCACGACCCACCACACACTTCACAAAGACTTCCATTTCCTTGGTGAAGCCTTTCAAGTCTATCCTCACCAAATCTGAATGCATTATGACCTCCCCAACTGCAACCAACTCATATTTCACTTGAGATAATTGAGTAATATAATAAGACACACTCTCCCCCTTACCCATATTGTTATCAGGCATTTGATCCTTCAAGTCCATCTTCTGGTTTTCATTCACTGCCTCAAATAAATTCTTAAGTGCATCCCACGTCTCTTCGAATGTCTTCTTCTCATCCAAGTGTGGAATAAGGTGGTCCTTCACCCCATCTAGAATAATCCTCTGAGATTTGGCCTCCTTTACCTCATGCAAATCCAAAACAACAGGAACTGTTGTGGGAGCCACAACAACAAAACTGACATAGTTCCAAATATTGTTCTCCTTGAGAGAAACTCACATCTAGACCTTCCACCGGAAACAGTTGGAAATGCCATCCAACCGATCCTCAAATATAATGAATCCATCTATATTCAATGACATTATTCAAAGGAAAAAAAAAAATTTATTCCCCCCTTTCAAACTTTCCCAAATATGTCACTGTTCACTGTCACTTAGAGCCCTAGCTCCAATACCATGTAGAAATTTAATGACAAAATTAGAAAGACTAAATTATGTCATACACTTAGTAACCTAGAGATAATTGTCTTATATGAACTCCAAAATGTTTAAACCCACATTCATAAGTTACCATGACCATAAATACACATTGCTAAGAAATTTTGCAGCGGAATAAACACAATGAACAACAACCATTAATCAAAAAAACTTAGAAATAGGAAATGCCAGGGAAAACCCCAATGCAGGGAAACCCAATGAGAGAGAGAGATTTTATTATCTTCAAGAAAGATACATCAACAAGAACAATACATTTATAGCCAAGAGAAATAACTTATAGTACCCAACAGTCCCAAACTTTTGCCTTGATTTTTGTTCCCACAAAATCCCTACTATCATACAGATTTTTTCTCTTACAAGACCTAAAAATATGTGCCAAATAACAGTTGTACAGACAACAACAAAAATGTCCCTCTTCACCAATACAAAACACTGAAAAATCTACCTCGATTTGACTATAGCAAGCTGGCTCGAAATCCATGCCCTCCCAGCCTGTTGTACGAAATGTACAAATTCGCATAGTATGGCCCCTCTAACAGTTGCAAGTTACAACACCCTCACACAAAAATCTCTTTTAGGATTTGTGCCCAATCTCTCTTGGGAAATGCACCCTTCTTGCTGGCCTCTTTCCTCTCTCAAGCTCTTCTCAAAAATCTATCTCTAACTCTTCCTCAATGTGTCTTGCACACTACCCAATGCATTCTCTTATAATCTGAAAGTGGCTCTTCACCTTATCCAACCCTAGATCTAATGGCCAAGATCTAATATTGCCTTTACAAGATCGAGGGTCATGATTCATTCTCTCCAAAATAAATCACTTTAAAATATTAAAGTATATTTTCACTTTATAACATAAGTGCACTTTATGAGATAAAGTCACTTTAATATTAGAAGGTACACTTTATTAAAAATTCCCTTATATAAAAGAACCACTTTATCGCAACTTTATAAAAACCCATTACAAAGTCAAGTGTCTAGTAGTGTAGGTACAAGGTAACTTTCACATACAAGACACACATGTGGAGTACCTCCCGAGATAAAAATCTAACACTTTGAATGGTTCTTTGCAACACTTGATTCTTTTTGATCCTCCTGAATTTCTTATGTGTGAAGGGAGGAGAGAATATATTAAGCAAGTGATATTTGGAGACCTTTTTGTCTTGTGAAATTTTATTTTTGTGCAAGCGTGTAAGTTAAAAAAATAATGAGTAGTTTATGTTTGAAGTTGTAGTAGGTGGATGTCATGTGGTCCTTTAATCTTTTTTGTTATTAAACACTTAATGTTTGTGCAATCCTTGCTAAATTGGAAAAATAGACTTGGTTTGCAAGAGATGTGGATATGTGGGGTCCTTACCAATATTTTAACTTACTAAGTGTTTGTTTGCAAAAAATGAAACTATCCTAGGTTGTACAATGATACGGAAATTAAGTGTCCATACAAAGATTTAGCACCCTAGTATGTTTACATTTTAAAAAATAACTATGAGGTACACATGTGCTTTGTCCTCAGCTAGTTAATTTGTGTGATTTTTTTTATAAACTAAGAAAATACTAAAGAGAATATGTGCACATTATAGGTTTCTTATTGTCACTTTAATTTACTTCATATGTTGTTTTTTCTAAGGGAGATGGAAAAAACTTAGACACTCCTTTTTGGTTCCCCAAGATCACTCAAGAGAGTGCAAGTGAAAGAGTGTACTTACAAGTGAACGCTCAGTTTAAATGCTCAAGGAGGCCAGTTTGGTGACCTACAAAACGAAAAAAGTGAAATAGAGAGATCTTGAAACCTAAAAGGGAAGAAACCATAGTAAGAACATCATGGAGTTACTAATATATATTTATTTCTTTTAGCCACTTGGGTGTGCAAGAAAGGAATTTTTAGTGTTAGCCTAGGTTTGATTATCACAACAGTTAATTGTAAGTGTGAGTGGAACATCATAAAATAAATAATATAAACAAAATAAGGCAACACTAGCATGAAATTGAAGAGAAAGAGTAAAAGACATGAGATATGTTGTACCAATGGAAATACTTTGAGTACAACACTACATGGAATTTGGTGAGCAAAGAGGTGTACAAAATCTCTCAATAGATGAGAGATTCAAAACATCAAGCAACAATGGTTATGAAAGTATGGATGAGTTCGTGATAAAAGAGGATTCTCAATACTCATGCAACCAACATAACATTACTTAGACTTATCATATATTTTTTCATGCTAATGCATTCTATTTATAGGCCTCCAACAATCTTGACGAAAAGGATTTTTAATGGGAAATGGTAGCCCACTTGGGTGTGGCTTTCCATGCTTGAGTAGACATAAACCCATTGCCCATTGGTTGTACCGGTCTTCAATTCTTACGGGATCAAGGCCTCTTGGTCCTTAAACTAGGGGTAATATTTTATGGGATTTTTTTATCATATAAGCACCAAAAAGCTGGTGAAACTACACTTATTTGGGTTCATGTGACTTTCGAGTGAACAATCACACTAATGTGTGCGGATCCTGCTAAATCGGGTTTCGATGAGAAACACAAATGGAAAAAAAAAAATCACTATGTATAGTTTTTTTTTTTATGTTGAAGGTGGCATGTTAATTCCATGAACATATAAAAAAATTTAAAGAATTTATGACTCGTCCATTGATCACTTGTATAGCTCCGTGATTGATTTTTAAGTGATAACACTTTTCATCTCAATAGGTCGTTGAAATTGAAATTATGACTACCTTCAAATTTCACCATTGCTTACAAGCATAATGATAATATTCTACTTCCACATAGTTAATGCATGGAACAATGAACATTTCCAGTCATTTTCCTCTTACCAACATAATTCCAATAAAATTCCCTCCTTCTAGCTTCCTCCGTAAACAATAATTCCAAAAGTCGTATCTTTTATCAGTTTCCAATAGTGACCCTTGTTGATTAATTAGGAGAAGAAAAAAATTATAAAAGATCATAATCTCAGAGTGTATTCCTTAGTTTCATCTTCCTCACATATTTTATAGATTCAAAATACGAGTCTATATGCTCAAGATAACCACATTTTTTTGTTTAAAAGAGCATTTCTTCATGTGCAATACAACTAGTTTCTCTGTCGGTACTTATTCTTGGTACTTATTATTCTTGGAAACTCACCTTTCTATTTTTAACTGAGAGAGAAATTCATGTTCTCGGTTTTTTCTCTCTCATACTCTCATAACTACTTCACTTCTCCTACAATCTACCATACTTAGTCTCATTTCCATATTTCACTTATTCATCTCATCTACCAATCCCCTCTCATTCACTCTACCATAATTGTATTATTTGGAAATTTCACTCATATCCCTTCTCCTCTCATATCCCTTCTCCTCTCCGTACTTGAAATATTTCTCCCTCCTCTCCATACTTAGAATAATTTCACTCATTCCTCTTTCTCTCTCCCATCTCTTATACTCTTCTCTCTTATATACTCTCCTCTCTTATAACTCCATCTTTCACTATACTTAGTTTTATTTTCCCCTTCCCCCTCTCTTCCCTCTACCCCCCACACCCGTCTGACGGATCCTCCTTACTTAGTTTCTTTTTCATATCATCTATGCTCTCCTTATCCCTTCATATCTCTCTCCCTCTCCATGCATTCTATCCATCTCCCATTTTTTTTATTCCTTTCCCGCTCGCTTCACTCCTCTCCATCCTCTACGGGTTCAAAAACCCATTTACCTTGCCCCCGCAACCTCTCCTCATCCCCACAACACTGCAACCCCAACAACCTTCCATACTCTACCGAACCGCCATCCCCTCCCCCTCTCCTCTCGTTCATCTCCCCGTATCCATACTTAAAATTTTCATAAGTTTTATTCCACCGTATCGAATCAACACATGTGGCAGACATGACAACCAATGACACTAAGAAATGTGGAAATGAATGAAAATATGACATTTGTTATTCTATGAAACTATCATAGTGATACATATGGCGATGACATGGACGCTGATTGAATGTTGACTAAGCGTTGATTGGGCAATTGGGTCACCAAAAAATTTATTGAGTCATGATTTTCCTTTGGATCAAACTTCATAGTTTCCTTTTGTTTCACATAATTCATGTGAATCCATTTACTATATAAACACTTAACTATCAAATACCACAATTCAGGTGGATCCATTTACTATTTAAACACTTAACTATCAAATACCACAATTCATGTGGATCCATTTACTATATAAACACTTAACTATCAAATACCACAATTCATGTGGTATTTTAAAATGTGAATTTTAATGAAGGGACACGATTGATTAATCCATGAACTTGATGAATGACTACTGAGCAACGAACTTCTGAAGATCATAACTCAAGATTTGAGAGTCGATTTTAGAAAAAATATACCTCGTTGGAAATGTAATTTGAGAAGTAATATGATGGAATATGTTTTAAGAGATGAAGTTTTTCATAATTATTCCATAAATTAAAATATCATTTGAGTATACTTCAACACTTGTTTGGAAATTATTTTTTGTACGTGACTTCCTGAATGCATATCTTGAGATCCATACCTCCAGATTGCATTCAAGAGGATTCGTTGGAAATATGGAATGATGAATATTAATTATGGAATGGTTTTCAAGACTAATATTTCAGTTATCATGCTTGGGAAATTAAAATACAGTCAACGCTTTTCTCAGACAATCAACTTCAAAATTTGGAAATAAAAGTTTATTAATTAACTTTTATTAATGGTTAAAGTGGGTCCAAGTTCAAGGAACAAATATCAAATATCGTATTTACCTAAATGATTAATTCATTGCACCAAAATGAAAAAATGCTAACTGAAAAGTGGTTGCTAGAGAATGAAGACAAGAAGATGTAAAAGGCATTCAAAAGGATAGTAGTTGTGGCCGGAGGTATCTGAAGATTTTTCTACATAAATATTCTGCTTGAAACAAATTTTATCTTTCCAAAGATTTCATGAATTAGCATTCTTGAATTTCCCTTTATCATTCTCTCTGCTAGAATCTTTCCAATGAGGTTTTCTATGTATGTTATTCTATATCAAGATCTTGGTCAGATCTTGGTTTGTATGCATTCACGAAGACTCTGAGATCCAATCATGCCTCTGCTTTTTGTTCAAACAATTATGAATTTGAAATACGTGCCACAACAAAGAGATGATTTTGCAAGGTAAATTATGAGCAAATGGAGAAGAATTTCGCAAAATGGGGACATGCGTTTTGTGCATAATGAGTCCATTTAATTTCCATGTAAATCGTTTCCTAAAAAATGGAAATATGTGAGAGATATGTTCTAAAAATGATTTTCTCAAAAATCATATAGCGACCACGTTCTAAATCTTTCGTCAATTTGTATGGTTTTTCTCAGAACAGACAAGATTGGGCACACGGTTTTGAAGTAGAAGGTTCGACCATTGGATTGGTGATCATCTAAACCCAACAAACAAGGAGATGAATACCAAAAAAATCTGTTTCTCTACGAATGTGACGTTTTCAAAATCAAAATCCATTTTTGAAATCCATCGGTCTTGGATATAGATAAGATCATTGTAATGTATAAATATTTCACTTTGAAATCCTACGAGGGGGAGGAATAATGAAGACATGGTAGATTTTAATTTTGTGAAATAATGAAAACATTTAGTTTTTAAGACCTATCTGTAAGTTTTGTATTGAATGTCTTTAATACATGGTTTGCAGTAGTCTTTTCTCTAAATGTTTATTTGAAACTACTGAAGATAATTTCAGATAGGATTTTGACTATGTTTCATATATTATTTTGAAATTTATACTACTTATTAGTCTTTATATCGTCATTTGAAGATTAATGTTTAAATTTTCGATTCATTATTTCTACTTACAAAATTTTTTCGAAGATAAATGAAAAAAATATGTGTTAATTGTACTTATTGAAATTGTTTAGAGATTTCATATAATTAATTGGTTATATGTAAGTTTCTTTACATGAAAAGTTTTTCATATTAACAAGCCCATATGTAATTGATTTCTTTTAAATGAAAAAAGAGTTGATGTCGTGATTGTGTCTTTTTCACTAAACGTGAAAATTTATTAAACGGTGTCCGACTATGTTTCAACAAGTTTTCTATATTTCAACAAGTTTTTTATAAATTCATGTTTTTTTGTTCCCTTTCCATTAGAGAGATGTTTCTTACTTGTAGATGACAAGTCGTCTCCAAATTCAAGTGAAAATCGACTCAATTATTAGATTCAGTTTGTGCTCCTCGCTAGTATAGTTGTTGATGTTTTCTTAGATATAATGCTATTGTGATATCATTATGTTTTTGTCAATTTTAAATGGACATTATTCATTATCAGATTTGACTAAATTATTGTGACCGTTTAATGTAACTCAATTTAATAGATGTTATTATATAAGTTTATTTGCAATATTTTGCATTATTTTTCCTAAGATTTAGGTCTAAAAAGTTTTTGAAAAGTATTTATTTATCAAGGTTCTTGAAATCTTGTGACTCTTGTATCAGTTGTAAAATTTGTAAATCTTGTATATAGTAGTTAATTATTTGTTTTAATGATAGTTGTAAATATTAAGACTTCTTGGTTTTAAATATTTGTAACTAGGGTCCTTACGGAAATCTGTTTCAAATCTCCTTCTTTTGTAGAGGAGATTCCATCATTGGCTAATGGATCCATTAAACCCGTCATGAACAACTTCTTAACATATCTTCATTATAAATAAAATTTCTATCCCTATTTTAAATGTTATGAGCCATATTTTGACTAAGCAAACCACATTTTTTAACAAAACAACACTCCTAAGATGAAAATAAAAATGATTGAACAACCAAAAACTAATTGGTATCTGCAATAACAACAACATTATCGAAGGGAAGAAGTTTCTTTCCACCCATTCAATCTGGATTTTATTTACTAAAAGGAAGAATATTCTGTGTCCATGAATTTACTCATGCATTACTTCCCGTCGCCCATGGAATCTGGATATTATTTACTAAAGGGAAGAATATTCTCTCCCCGTGAATTTACTCATGCATAACTTCCCATCGCCAAAACTACTTAATCCAGATCCTATACCATATTGCCTTGTGCCGTAGCTTGATGAAAGAGGAATCGCACTAGGCTCTGATAGACTAGATAAATGAAGCCCGGTGCCAGTGTTGCTACCACCATCCTTATCTTTGAAAATATCCTGCCTGAGCCTTGTTATAATTTGGATGAGTGCATCTCTTGCAACACTCGGCTCTCCAGTAATCTGAACAAACTCCTCATTTTCAGAGGCACATTTTGGTAGCCCATCTTTGCCAAATATGCGAATATTTGCTCGTGTTTGCCTCCGCATCTCACTAATGATGTTGCCACCTTTACCAAGAAGGCAACCAATGTGCTTTGACGGATAAAACGCGTGGGAATGACAGGCAGGCTATTGAATAAACGAGGAGAAAAAGCTCTCGGTCATTCGAGTGAAACGAGAAATCACAGCCTCCGAGTATCAATTGAAACAGTTCATCTCAACGGTACTAATTTGCCCTTTTTATATGGTATGCGTTAGGGCTTACTAAGGAGGACAACTTGCTCAACCGGTACCGTCGTGTTAACACCGACGTGTGTGGGTCAGGGTTTGGGGTTTTATTAAGGCATGGAGGAGCGAGGTGATTTAGTGACTAGGGGTTTACTATGTGGGAGAGGGGTTAGGTGTTTCAAACTGAAAGGCATATTGATTTTATACATTATTGTAATACATAAATACTCCTTACAAAAGGAAATATGCATCTACAATATGATATGGTATTATTATTTATTCTTTATTTAATTAGTGTGAATTGAATTATGAATTTATTAAATATTTATAAAGATGAAAAATAAATCAGACTAAAGTTTTTGGTATTAAAATAGATTATATTAAAGTATTAAAAAGATTAAGATTAAAATATATCTATGTTATTTTTTAATGTAAAAAAACTATATTAATATTCATAGTGTTGATAGTCTAGAAATCATAAATTTTTAGATCTCAAAGACCATGACGTTTTTTTAGTTTTATTAGGCAAAAAGCCATGGCCGAGAGGGGAAACCATGTATACCATGTATGTCATTGTTATACTTAGAAACTGAAAGATTATATCGAAATGTCTAGTATGGCTATGGCCATATTTGAAAACTATAGAAACATAGAAAAAAATTGAATTAACCATAAGAAAATGTTCTAGAAATTCTTTGGAACCCGAGGTTCCATAGCAAAGGACTTGCTAGGACTAGCGCCATCTTTAGAAATACCACCATGAGGACCAATAGGTGCAACTCCAGAACCAATAGTCGTAGCCCTAGGACGAGCAATGGGTCGTTGGAAGACACCTTTGTGTTTGCAAGCCAACCACGTGTTGACTTTGGACATGTATTCCATCTGTATCTTCGACATCTCCATTCGACCTTTGAGCAAATGAAAATATTTGTCTTTTGGCAGTATGTCGAGAGCTACCATCATCTTGACATGCCAGTCGAGTTCAAGGGTGTGAAATAACTTTGAGTTTTCGGTCTTGGTGCATCCCATATCTGGGATCACCCATCCCACTTGTAAGTCAACCTCTTAGTCTTCTTTAAATTCATGAACAAGGCGAACCTCATCTTCCAGGGCCGACATGGAAACTTTGTCATCCTCAGGCACATGGGTTTCATAGTAACCAACAATGTTTATTGTTTCCCTTGCTGCACAAGATGGCCCCACCCTAGAAGATCTAGCATTCAAATGGCGAGTCTTATAACTACGAGGAGCCATTAGAATGAAGAACAAAGTAGAGGGAGTTACAAGCCTACAGGGAGGGGGAATATGAACAAGGGGAAATGTAAGCATAATCGCCATATTAATGTGAGAGATGCGATTGAATATCAGAGGCTCCTCTATGTTCTTAATGAACTTATCAATAGTTGTGTCACCCTCAAGGAATATGTTGATGGGTGCTCTCATGGATATGAGTTCCTCAAGGTGCAGACTATCAGTCATGATGAAACTTGGCATCATATATTGCAATGGAGTAGTCATCAACATTATTTTCATATTAATGGGAACCATGTTGAGAGACAGTGTGATCTCCTTCTCCCTCATGCAAAGAGTCTGTAGTTTCATGGCCAGCGTAGACACATTCAATTCCATAATGGGGTTGGGAACTTTCAATTCTGGAACCTGCTGAGGATGGTAGAAGGGAAATCTCGTGGATGGTGGTGGAGGTGAACTTTCCATGGCCAGGATTCCATAGGTAGACTTCCCTTGTACTTTAAATATGCACCACACAATCCCCCGCTGACTTCTCTCTCTTTCTCTCTCTCTCTCTCTCTCTCTCTCACACACACACACACACACACACACACACACACAGTCTATTTGTCTTCCTCTCTACCCCCCTTAAACTCTCTTTCTTTCTCTCCCCCGAGGCCCCCTCTCTATCTTCCTCTGTCCCCCCCTCACATTGTCTTTCTTTCTCTCTCTCTAACCCCCCCCTTTCCTCCCTCCTCTCTTTGTTCCTCTCTTTGACTCTCACACTCTCATACACTCTCTCTCTACCCCCCATTTATGTATTCCTCTCTCTCCCTCTCAGACTCTCACACACTATAGATGGTTTGGTACATCGCAAGGAAAAAAATAGACACTACCTACACCTAGACCTAGACCTAGACATGGCTTAGATGTTGATAGTTTTGTGATTTGTTTAAACATGCAAATTGAAATGTGGAGCTTTGGTATGTGGATACTAGTTCAAAATTGTGTTGTGAATGTATAATAGACGCAAGGCATCATGTGAATAAACACACATTTATTAATTGAACATTAATACAGATAATTATTCTCATATGAAATTTGTAATGCATATGCATGGATATGAGCTATGCGATATCCAAATGGATATAGGGTTGAGGTGACCAAGGAATGTCATGGCAAGTCAAGGCAAGGCAAGGAATGGCAATGTATATCAAGGCAAGGCATGGCATGCCAAGGAAAGGAAATGCATGGAAAGACAAGGCCCATGCAAGGTTGGCATGGAATGGCATGGCAAGGAAAGGCATGTCAAGGCATGGGATGACATTTCATTGCATGGAAATGCAAGGAAAGGCATGGCATGGAAATGAAAGGAAAGTCAAGGCATGGCATAGCAAGGAAAGGAAAGAACATGCATGGCAAGGCATGGCATGGAAGGTCAAGGAATGGAAAGGAATGGAATGAAAACGAAAGGCATTCCATGCCATGGCATGGAAAAGCATAACATGGAATGGCATGGCAAGTGAAGGAAAGACAAGGCATGGCATGGCATGGCTTGGCATGGCATGGCAAGTGAAGGAAAGACAAGGCATGGCATGGCATGGCTTGGCATGGCAAGGCATGGCTTGGCATGGAAATGCATGACATAGAAATTCAAGGAAAGACATGGTATTGCATGATATGGCAAGGCAAGGCAAGGAAAATTAAGGAACACAAGACACGGAAAATTCAAGGAAAGGTTATGCAAGCAATGAAAGAAAAGTCGAGGAAATGCAAGGCTAGAGAAGTAAAGGAAAGGAAAGGAAAGGAAAGGCGCTGATCACATATTTTGTTGTGGACACCCCATCCTCTTGGCATCTTGTTCATTCATCCATGGAGTTGGCTACCTTGGAATTCACACATGTGGAGTGGTTTCATGCATGCACATTCTTGGAGGGTACATGATCTGTCCAAGAATGCCATCTATAGGATAAGGGGACCACAAAAGCCATGGCTTGACTTCTGACCAAAAACTCTCCTCAGGGGCAAAAATTTGAACAGGGGCACACCATTAGTTTGGGTGACCAAGAAAATGTGGTTCGATACCGGGGTGATCTGAGAGTGGCCAATAGGTTTTGGTGATATCAAAGTGACCTTCGATGATTAGTGGGAGAATCCCACTGCATCCATGGAAGAGGGCACACTCACGTCATTCCCACAAAGAAGAAACTAGCAAGGGAGAAAACCCTAGTTGGTGCGCCCTCCCTTCTACCTCAGAAAACTCGAAGGAAATGATATTCTCCCTGAGAGAGTGGCTAGATAATGAGATAAGCTTGCTCTAAGAGGTGGAATCATGGAGAATAGAGTCACCATGAGGGAACCATGAAGGAAGGAGCACTGATTATTCTTCAGAAACCCTAAAAATAAAATTGCAGTGAATGTAAAATGCAAACTCATAAAAGAAAACAACCAAGACACATAGCTTCAGAAGAAAAGGTAAGAATGATTTATTTTAGTCCTGGTTCACTTTATATACCAAGGGAACCATTTATTTTTTATATATTTAATTTATCATCAAAAGGTGAAGAAGTGTTGCGCTTAGGTGATTGACTTGTGTTCCCTAGGTGGGCATTCCCCTAGGTGGCCTCCTTGCCCCAATTCCTCCCTGTTTAGATCTGGAAGCATCCTGTCTTCCATGAGAAGATGCGGAAACTTGTTGTGCAATACATCAGTTGTGATCCACTTTGCCTTTGCTGGAGTTTGGCCTCGGTGGGATACTAGATGTGAAGTGTAAGTCTGGTGTCTTATAGACTGACTTCGAGTGTCCAGTATAGTGTCTTTGGCCAATGGGAGTTGGAAATCAGGAATATTGTCCATTGGATTTGTGATGGTGACTGGTTCTTCCAAGAGGAAAGGCTCAAACAACTTTAAGTGATTTACATTAATGAAATTGTGGATTCTGAGTTATGGTGGTAGATCCAACCTCTATGCATTTTCTCCAATCTTGTCGAGTATTGTATACAGATCATATATGACTGGAAGAAGCTTGTGATGGTGTCCTTTGAAGCACTTCTTATCAAAGTGTAACCAGACATGATCCCCTGGTTGAAAGGCCATGAATTTTATTTTTTTGTCATGGCGTTGTTTGGCATGATCTTGGGTTGCTTTGAGTGTTGATGTGACTTCACTGTGGCGTTGTGCAATTTGTTGGAGAAATCGTTGAGCTGACAGTTGTTCCTGCTCTTGATGGAAGGTACCTTAAGGAGCCCAAGTGAGTGGAAGCTCAGTTGGAGATGCTGGTTGGAAGCCCAAGAAGCCTTCAAAAGGTGAAAATAATGTAGAAGAATGTGTTTCCTTATTGTAGTTATGCTAGAGAATGTGCAAGTAATTGTCCCATTGTTTGTTGTGCCCAAAGTGAGTTTAAAGAGAATGCACCAATACTCTATTGACAACCTCTATTTGGCCATCCGTTTGAGGATGGAATGCAATAGAAAACTTAAGGTGGTACCCCAATAGCACCCATATGGTCTTCCAAAATGTATTGAGGAAGCGAGAATCTCTATCTGAGATGATACTGCTTGGGAGGCCAAAATGGGGCCAGAATGACGAAAATATAGTTCCATTATTTGCGCTGTTGTAGCAGTCTTTTTGCATGGGATAAAAAGTTCCATTTTGCCGAAGTAGCATACCACTACCCAGATTGCATCATGTTCCTTTTGGGTTGTTGGAAGTCCACTTAATAAGTCCATTGATATTGAATCCCAAGGCCGAGAAGGAAGAGAAAATGGTTGATACAACCCATGTTTCCAGTTGGATGGCTTGGATTGTGAGCATAAGGCACAAGCTCTGATAAATTTTTCAACTTGAGGCTGCATGGAAGGCCAATGAAAATGGCTTTGCAGATGTTGGGTGGTCTTTGTGGTTGTGAAGTGGCCTCCATAGGCTGAAGCATGCACTTTCCTGATGAGCAAGAGGCGGTCTTCTGAGTGTGGAATGCATAGAAAATTCAGCTTATATAGCCACCCATCCCAAATAGTGTAGTCTAGGAAGGGGGCCTAATTTATCACTATGGTGCTTTGAAAATATTCCCAAATCTCTCGAAAGTTGGTGTTAGTATCGTATTGATCTTTCCATGTGTCATAATTATCACATTGTACTTCTAGAATGGAAAGAACTGGAGTGGGAGGTCGACTTAGCAAATCAATAATTTTATTCGAAGTGCCTTTCTTGTATCTGATGACTAAGTGAAATTGTTGAATGTAGGAGGCCCATTTAAGGTGCCTTTGTTCTTGAATCTTCGATTGATAGTTGATGAAAATCAAAGGGTGGTGGCCGGTATGAAGAATGGTTTCTTTAACCAACAGATAATGTCTCCATTGATTGAGTGCTTGCACTAGACTATAAAATTCCTTGTCTTAGGTACTATAATTTTTCTTTGCCTCAGACATGGTTTCAGAGTGGTAAGCAATGGGGTGTCCTCCCTTTTTCAGTATGGCACCAATAGCATATCATGAGGCGTCAGAATCAATCTCAAAGGGTTGGGAGAGGTCTGGCAGATGTAAAACAGGGAATGAGAAGAGGGCATCTTTGAGATGAGAGAAGTGAGTATTTTATTCTTTGTTCTATATGAATGTAGAAGAAATATTTGAGAGCTGATGCAAAGGTCGAGAAAGATTTGAAAAATAGGGAATGGACTTACAATAGAAATTGATGCCACCCAAAAACATTTTCAACTCCTTAGTTGAAGAAGGTAGAGGCCATTGTTTCAATGCTTGGATGCGAGCTAGATCTTGTTTAATACCCTTTGATCTGACCACAAAACCGAGATACGGGACTTAAGTCTAACCAAAATATGATTTCTTCTCTTCAATTTGCAACTTGTGTTCTTGGAGAATTTGGAGAACTTGTCAGACATGTTGCATGTGAGTGTCCCATGTCTGACTGAATATGAGAATGTCATCTAAGTAGATGACCACAAATCGACCCAAATGTTCTCTGAAGATGTCATTGATGGGCCTCATGAAAGTGGTTGTGGCATTGGTGAGACCGAAAGGCATGAATTTCCACTAAAAAAGACCAAATTTGGTCTTGAACGCTATTTTCCAAACATCATCTAGGTTCATTCGAATTTGATGGTAGTCGGCTGTCAAATCCAATTTAGTAAACCAATTAGCTCCTTGGAGGGTATCGAGTAGTTCATCAATCCGGGGAAGGGTGTAACATTTTTTTATTGTGGCTTTGTTCAAGGCTCGGTAATCTGTGACAAGGAACATTTATAAGGTATCTCATTTAGGGATGACAAAGGTGGCAGAAGCACATGGAGAAGATGAAGGTTGGATGTGGCTCGAGTTGATGAGGTTGGTTAGTTGTCTTTCCATTTCCTCTGTTTCTGTTGGGGCCAACCGGTAAGTAGGGGCGTTAGGTAAGGCAGATCCATGGATGAGATGAATGGAATGGTCAATGTGGCGGGAGGGGGGAAGTCCCTCCGGAGGTTGAAATACCTCTGCGAAATCATGGAGGAGGGGAGTCATAGTTTTAGGAATGGGGTGCGTTGTATTGTTTGGTGTTATTGGGTGCACCAAACAGAGAGAGACACATTGGTTTAAGTGTGCATTTGGGATTTTTTCTTTGGTAGAAGGGGGTTTGGGTTTTGCTATAGTTAAGATATAAGTGTGGCCTTCTTTGGTAATTTTGTACTGGCGGGATTTGTCTAGATAAATAGAATTTCTTTGGGTTTGGTATGGGATATCGAGAAGAAAATACGCACAATCCAAGGGGGAGAAATCACAAAGGACAATATCTTTGAATTGGACTAAGGTGAAAGTTACCAGACAACTCTTGGAAACTGGGAGACAAGGGCCATCCTTTTGGACCCATCGAAGTTGATAGGGTTGCGGATGTGGAGTGGTGACAAGAGTAAGGCGGTTGAGAAGGGATTGAGACACCAAATTTTTCTGGCTTCCATTGTCCACAAATAGTAAAGACAAGGCATTTTTTATTTGGCAGTTATGGGTGAAGAGGGGTTGGGTGGATGCGTTCGAATATTTCCGGGTCATTAGAATCAATGAGGGATATACTTTTGTGGGATTTTCCAAAGGAACTTCTTTAGTATCTTCTACCTGGGAAGGTGCAATGAGCTCAGTGAGTAGAGTTTTGTTGGTTTTTAGATTTTGGAGTATTCGACAATCCGATGCATTGTGTGAAGCATTTTTGTGGAATGAGCACTAGGGTGTCCTTGTAGTTGTATTAGGTGTGGGGTTTTGAGTCTGAGGAGGTGGAAAGTGGGCTGAGGGATGGGAGATGGATGGTTGAGAGGCATGGGGGTTGGTGTAAGGGCAGGACTGAGGAATATGACCTCTAGGCGTGACTTTCCTTTATATAGCCAAAGATCTCTGAAATGTTTTATCTAAAGTTGGATTTTCAAGCAACTCTACTTCTCGACGAAATTGAATTAATAAACCAGTCACAAATTTTAATATAAGTACCTCTTCTAAATCTGGAACATGAAGTAAGAGGTTCATCTTGCAGAAGAGGTCTATGTAGCTTGGCACTCCTTGTGAAGGGAGTTGTCGAATTTGGTGCCATTTGATCGATAAGGATTGCACATACCCAAGTGGGTAGAAGCGATTTCTCAAATCTTCGGAAAGTCGAGCCCAGGTTTTGATGGGTTGCAAAGTAGAGGATTCTGGAGCATCCCCAATCTCTATCACAAATGTGGTCTTCTCTTGCTCTATATCCCACCAAGTTTGTGCCAATCCTTCTAATTGCAAGGCGACAATCTGGAGTTTTCTTTCCTCGGTAAGGCTTGGACATGTATTGAAATAGGTGGATAGGCTACAGATCCATGAATCCACCATTTCACCATTTGTTTGCCCAACAAAATTGGGTAGTTGGATTCAAGTGTCCAACCGGAATGGATCTGGATTGTTTTTTTGTTGCATTCTGAGCAACTCATTAAGGTCAGAGGCAAGATCTTGGACGGGATTTCATGTGTTGGAATCTGATTCGAATTCCAAAGGATCTTTGCATGGAGGCATTGTGAGGCCGACTAAAGATAAAAGGCACCCCTAGGTTGCAATGTTGAACAAAGGACTCTGTTTTGAGAACAGAGGACTCAAAACCCTGAGTCAATAGATCTTGAACCGGTCTAGAGGGAGAGATCTATATTGTTTTATATCTATGGATATCCTCTATGTTGCAATGGAGATGTGGGCTCCCTTGGGGCTTATGAGATCTGTGGATCTTCTTTCATAAAATGGAAACCCTAGAATGGGTAAACTCTAGATTATTTCATGAAAACCCCCAAAAATATTTGGCTCAATCTTCAAGATCAGAAGATTTTCCATGGATCTTGAGGCTTTGATACCAATTGATCTGCCTAAGAAGGCAATATACAAGAGAAGGTGACCAAGCAGGCCATATCTCGACTTCTGACCAAAAATTCTTCTCAAGGGCGAAATCTGAATAGGGGTGTACCATTAGTCTGGGTAACCAAGCAAATGGGGATCCAGACAGGGGTGATCCGAGAGTGGTCAAGATGTTTTGGTGATCTCAAAGTGACCTACAAGGATTAGTGGGAGTGTGATATCCCCCAAAATAAAATATTTTTGAAATTTAAATTCATTGGAAATTTATTTCGTTTTTAGTAAATTCAAATTTGGAAAATTTTTTCCATTTATGGCAATTCCAAATTTCGAATTTAATAATTGTAATTAATTAACATGACTATTGGGTAGAGACCTGATTTGACCCAACTAACTATTTGACTATGAAACTTGTATGAAAAAAGAATATTTTATATTGATTGCAGGAGGGCAAATGGAACAACCATGTTAAATTTAGCTGACCATGAATCCATGAGTGGGGAACCTATTGGAACTACCTATGGGATGATTATTACATGTGGAAAATCAGTGATTTGGCCATTGCCAGCCCCTGAAAATCAGGGATTTAGAAAGCTGCAAAAATTCCCAAGGGAGGGAAAAAGACCTGGGCAAAATTTATAAATAGCATATGTGAGGAGGCAGGACATTGCCAAGTATGCGAAGAAACGAGACCATGGATTTTTACTTGTTGTTATGAGCACTGTTGAGTAAGTGTGATGCAAGAGGATAACTGATGGAGTTGTGGAAATTGTTGAGGAGGAGTCTTCCAAGGTCGCCCTCATGGATTCATGGTCAGGCTAGGGGGTGAATCAGGCAAGTAATTTGGATGCCTATTCTACGGTTGGAAGGAACATGGCTATTCCCTTTGTCTTCCCGCAAAACTGGTTCAGATATGTTGATCTATAACTTCTCTATTTTAATTAATCACTTATATTGTTGATATTTATATCTTAATTCTGTATTGAAGTACTTCCATGGGAGAAATTTGTCATGTCATAATCCATTTCTATAATAGGAAAAACTTGTTTTTTTGTAATCTTTTCACTGCTTTATGACGACGGATCGATGGCCACCTTGACCCTTCAAGACATGAGGGTTCACTGTCAAGCGATGGCCTCCTTAGCCTTTGTAGGCTGCCAAATACCATCACTTCCCTGATTTAATTTTTCCTAAGGTCGAAGGGGCAAGTTTTGTTCCTATAAATACTTGAATCATATTGTAATCCAGACACAGAGGGTGAGATAGCTTGAAATCATTTTCTGAATTGAATTGGTTTCCCTGTTTGGAGGTTTTCTCTGCAATTATGATTTTCTATTATTGAGTTTGTAAACTCATTTTTATTTCTTGATAAGTTCATTTTTTTCAGAAAACACGGTAATTATTTGTTTTTACTAACTACGAACCCAGTCATTTATTTATTCTGAGTTTATTTGTTGGAGCGTGTGATTTTAAAAAGAGATTAAATACAAAATTGATATTTCGGCATTCGGGACTTGCTTGTTACATATGTGCAGAGTTCCTTTTCTTTACCAAACACCGAAACCCAAAATTGTTGGGCCCACATCCTAATCTCATTTCGCAATTCGACATTTCTTATTTCATTTTGTTTGTGCATCAGGTGTTCATAAACCCTGAAATCCCGATTCACATTCCATTCACATTTTCTCAATTTGGGAGTTGTTTTGTGTTGGTGTTTGGCATTTGTAATCGCGAAATCCTGAACCCAAAAACCTTGAAGTGTTGGGCCCACAGTATTTCCACATTTCGAGATTCGACAAACAATGTGGTATTTTATTTTTGTGTTCGGCATTTGTAATCGCTGAAACCCGGTTGGCCTCTTTTTTCCCAAAATTGTAGGAACATAGTAGGAATTGTTTGTTATAGGAACAACACTAATACTGTAATGAATGGACTAGTAGAAACAATGGAGGATATTCATATGGGATAGAGGTAGAATAGAAATAACAAATCATATTACAAGTCACTATGTACAAGGCATGACAAGTACATAAATTATTGTATATGAGAGTATTAAACCGATTAAGCATATTTTTAGCACGATTTTTTATAAGAGTTCTGCTTTCCATGAGGTCATACACCTTTAAGTATTCAAAATTTTGTAATTAGACTATTTTTTAATGGCATAAACTGTAGAGAACAAAATGGGATCCTACGAGTTAACTATGCTTTGATGTGTATGCTATTGGTGTGTAAGAATGAGACCCAAGTTAGGTAGATATGCTTGCATGTTTATATTTTCTGTAAGTAAAGATTTAGGACCGTAGCACGTAACTAAGTTTTCCAATTATTAAACAAGAATCAAGATGAAACTATACCTATGACAGTGAATCCTTCTATATATAGAGAGAGAAAGCTATAGGTATGTACATACTTATAGGTGGAAATAAGTACAAATGTTAATGGAGAGTTAAATCGAATTCCATACAGTAACAATGATAATATACACCTTTATACGCCCACATAGAAGATAGTCAAAATACCTACTGTTCTAGCAGTCATGAAGATCCAACCTTGCAATTAAAAGCATAATTAAATGTGAAGAACTGATTACTTTGACAATCCCAGACTCCTTGACCTCCCAACTCCCCAGTTGCCAAAATGTCGAAATATCGTGGACCAGGACTTCACAAGTCAAGCATCCCATCCCTTTGTCCTTCGAATCCCCAGTTGCCAAAATGCCAAAATATCATGGACCAGGACTTCACAAGTCAAGCATCCCGTCCCTTTGTCCGTTGAATCCCCAGTTGTTGAAATGCCGAAATGTCTTGGCATTCGATCAACAACTCACAATAATCCCTGGGATCTACGGTCCATGTCCGACCTCGCTATTTCACGATTTCATGATTCATGGGTTGGGGAGGCAAGGACCTCTGTCTTTCCATGTTACGATACCCGAAATGGCGAAATTGACCAACGGTCTAGATCTGCCTGTGATCGACGGTCACTTTTCCTCCTGAGCTTTGGACGTCAAGAAGCCCTCACCACTAACCTCCTCACAGCTCCACCTTATCCAACGACTTGCGGGGTTTCAGCATTTCCCCTCGAGGATTCTCCATCGTCCATTTATATCTTCGAGATCTCCCCTCTTGGATCTACACTGTGTTAAAGCCTGTGCTCCTACCTCAAATCGGATGGTCCGCGGGATTTTCCACCACGATCCAATGCTCGACGACATTTTTCCTCCTAAGCCTTTACTTGCTTCAGGCTTAGATGATTTTCTAAGTCTTCGAAGACTCGGTCTTCGCTTCTTCTAGGGAATGAGTTCCTGAATCTCGATAACACTTTCCGAAGTGTTATTACTCCTGAGCTTTATCTCTCTGAACCTCAAAGGTTCCTTCGACCTAAGTTTAGATATTTCCTATATACATATAAGTATGTTGGAGTGGTTTGAGAGTTAAGGGAAGTGATAGAATTATGGAAATAATTTATCCACATAAGCTTTTCTGTTTTAAGTAAACTAGACTGGTGTAATAATTTCATTATGGAAAAAAATGAATCTTACCTTCTCTTAAATTCTAAGCTTAAACAAAATTGAATTATGTCATAGAATATTTTTTTTTATGGTGAATTTGAGGTACATTACATATGGTATCAGAGCAAAATCTACAACACTGGGCATGAACAAGGCCACATTAGCTACTTAGTATACATTCTGACGTATGTAAAACTAATAAATCTTATGGTTTCAAACAAAAATCCCTTTCTATTTTTTTTAAATTATGGAAGCCCGGGAGGGTACAAAAATCAAGACGGAAGGAAATCTATAGCAAGGACCTCCAGAAGATTCAATACAGAACAATGATGGAAGCTCACCCATGGAGGTGTTGGAAACAATGAGGAATCTTATTGTTGAACTACAGGTTTTCAAGGCTGACAATGAAAAATTGAAGAAAGCACAGCAGGAACAACGAGAGATAAATGAAGTCCTGTTGCATAGTACAGTAACCAAGAAAATCCCAAAAGATGATAACCATGATGAAGAAGTCAGCAAAAGGGCCTCCAAGAATTCTGGACCGGAACAAAAAAAGGAGACAGTTCGTCTGAAGGGACACCTTTAGCTAAGGACAAAACTATACCAGATAGAAAAAGAAAACAAGTACACCACCTTGAAGGAGAATTAAAAAATATTAAACCAGCTACCTTTGATGGAGAATCCAGGACAGGAGAAGAAGTTGAGGCATGGTTGTTGGACATAAAAAAATACTTCCATATCTACAACTATTCCAGCAACATGAAGGTCAGAATAGCCATCTACAATCTGAAGGGGAAGGCCAACATTCAGTGGTAGGACCTGAAATTGGCCAAGGGCCTAAAGGAGAAATAGTTGGAATGGTCTGACTTTAAGAAGTATTTCGAGAAACAATACCTTTCTGAAAACTATTATGAAAGGAGGATGAAAGAATTTTACGAGTTACTACTTGGACAAATGATGATGGAGGAGCTTATAAATAAATTTCTGCAACTACTAAGGTTCGTACCATACATCTAGGAGGATAAGGTAAAAATCCAATGATTCTTAAGTTGTTTACCACAGGCCTACCGAGACATAATTGATTTTGACAACCCCAAATCCTTGAGTGAGGTATTCAGGAAAGCACGAATGTGCTATGACCAATATAAACAGCAGGAAGAGTTTCCCAAGACCTGGAAGGATAAGAAGCAAGATCGAATGAACTAGCGGAAGAAGGGATACTAGCCATCTCCTTATCGGAATGCAGCAAAAAGTTTCCCAAGGAAGGATTTTCACTCCAATCATCTGCGATCCATTAAAGTGTTGGGAGTGTGGAGAGCCTCATCTAAGGAGGAACTGTCCATGTTTAATTTCAGCAAACAGAACTATCCTTCACAATTTGCAGGAAGCCTCGATAGTGGGAAACGTGGGCAGAAGTATGCATTAGATAAATGCATGCATAGATGGTCGAAAAGCTGACCACCAGTCGTCGGTGGTAGAAATCGAAGGTAAAATCAATGACACTCGAATTTCTGTTTTAATTGACCCTGGAGATACGTTAAGTTATATTACTCCTGAGGTAGTAGAGTCGAATAAACTTAAGAAACTAAAGCATGCAAAATCATGGCTTGTACAACTAGCAACAAGTACTAAAAGGAAATTACTTGACTTTATTTATGATCTTGAGTTCATCTTAGATGGTTAAAAGATAAGGACCAATATGAACATCCTACCACTAGGATCTTATGATATGATTATCGGGATGGATTGGTTGGAACAACACAAAGTAGTACTACAATGCTATACAAAGATACTTAGCTATAAAGATAATTTTGGCACTGTTAGAACAACCCAAGGCATAACAAAACCTGTATCAGTCAGACAAGTTTCAACAATGCAACTCAGGAAATGTATTAGAAAGGGATGTCAAGTTTACGCCATCCAAGTGATGAATCTATTAGAAAAAGAAGATAAGCCCAAGTTAGAAGACTTTGTTGTCCTACGTGAATTCAGAGACATGTTTGCGGATGAGATACCAGAATTACCTCCTAGAAGGGAAATAGATTTCTCCATAGACTTACTACATGGATCAACCCTTGTCTCAAAAGCACCCTACCGAATGAGTCTACCAGAATTGACAGCATTAAAAATACAATTACAGGAATTGTTGGACAAAGAGTATATTAGACCGAGTGTCTCACCATGGGGAGCACTAGTCCTCTTTGTTTAAAAGAAAGATGGTACTCTAAGACTATGTATCGATTATAGACAACTGAACAAAATGACCATTAAGAACAAATACCCCTTACCAAGGATAAATGATTTGTTCGATCAAGTTGGTGGGGCCAAGATATTTTCAAAATTGGACTTTCGATCTGGTTATCATCAAGTTAGGATAAAGGACAAGGACATAAACAAAACCACTTTTTGAACAATATACAAACACTACGAGTTTGTAGTCATACCTTTCGGACTCACTAACACACCAGCCACATTTATGTTCTTGATGAACAACATTTTTAGTCAGTACTTAGACAAGTTCGTAGTAGTGTTTATTGACGATATTCTGGTCTATTCTAAAATGAAGGAGGAACATGATGAACACTTAAGAATAATTCTACAAACATTAAGGAAACACAAACTATACGCAAAATTCGACAAATGTGACTTTTATAAAAAAGAAATACAATATTTAGGACATGTCATTTCCTCGGAAGGTATTGTCGTATACCCGGAAAAGATAAAATCTATTATGGAATGGCCAGTACCTAAGGATGTGGCATATATCCGATCATTCATGGGAATCACCAGATATTATCATAGATTTATAGAATGGTTTTCCAAGATAGCCTACCCTATCACGTCATTACAAAAGAAAGGGACCAAGTTTAACTGGTCGCAAAAGTGTGAAGACAATTTTAACAAGCTGAAAGAATTATTTACATCGACGCCCATTTTTAAGGTAGCAGACCCGGATAGAGACTTCACAATATGTGTTGATCCAAGTAAGGAGGGACTAGGTGGTGTTCTAACTCAGGAAGGGCACGTGATTTGTTACGAGTCCCGAAAATTAAAATAACACAAGCGAAATTATGTCCCTTGTGACTTAGAATTGGCAGGAGTAATACATGCCTTCAAAATGTGGCGACACTATATAATGGGCAGAAAATTCCTACTATTGATGGATAATAGTGGGGTGAAATATATGTTTAACCAACCAGACCTTAATGCAATACAAGCAAGGTGGCTAGCCTTCCTGAGAGAATTTGACTTCGAGGTCATAAATATCAAGGGTAGTAGCAGACGCTTTAAGAAGAAGAGTCCATGGGTTATTTGAGATAAATATTAGCAGGGAAGAAAGCGATATGGAACAAAGAATAAGGATGACAAGTATTAATAATGAAAATTACACTAAGGTGATGGCATAATTTCAAAACAGTATCGTAAACTCAGATAAACTAGATCTAAGTATTGACAAGAAGGGACTATTATGATTTAAAAATAGCCTTTACATACCCGATTCAACAGAGTTAAAATTAACTGTTTTAGACGAAGTACATAAGAAATTGTATTCTGGCCATCCAGGTTACCAGAAAATGATAACAACACTCAGAAAACTGTTTTACTGGCATAATATGAAGGGAGAAATAGTAGAGTACTTGGCTAGGTGCCAAGATTGTCAGTTGGTTAACGCCAAGCACCAGCGCCCAGCCGACCTATTACAACCATTACAAGTACCATAATGGAAATGGGAGACTATATCACTAGACTTTATAACAAGTTTGCCTAAAAATCAGAAAAATAATGATTCTATCATGGTTGTAATCGATAAACTCAGTAAGTCTGCACACTTGATTCTTGTAAAGTCTAATTTTAAGTCTATAAACATTGTTGAAATATTCATGAAAGAAATTTTTAGACTGCATGGTATTCCTAAAATGGTGGTTTCAGATAAAGACGTAAAATTTACATCCTAGTTTTGGAAGGAATTGTTTGCAGTACTAAACACTAACTTGAACTTCAGTATGAGCTATCATCCACAAACAAATGGATAGATCGAAAGGAAAAACCAGATCATAGAGGATATGATTCACATGTACGTAAGAACAAAACCGAGCAAGTGGGAAGACTACCTGCACTTGGTAGAATTCACATATAACAATGGGTACCAAACTTCGACTAAGTTGAGCCCTTTCGAAATACTGTATGGCAGAAAGTGCACAACTCCAATTAGCTGGGATAACCTGGCTGACAGACTTATGGTTGGACCAAAGATTCTCCAAGAAATGGAGAACATGGTAAGAAAGGTACAACAGAACTTGAAATAAGCACAGGACAGACATAAGAGTTATGAAGATCAGAAAATGAGACACTTGGAATTTCAAGTGGGAGACCATGTTTACTTGAAGGTCAAAGCCTGAAAAAGCTCACTGAAGTTAGGGAAATGTGCCAAGTTGGCACCCAGGTTTTTTGGGCCCTTCAAGATACTAGCTCGAATTGGACACGTAGCATATCAACTTGCACTTTCATCTAATCTAATAATTCATAATGTATTTCATGTTTCTTTGTTGAAAAAGTATATTCATGACCCTACTCATATGATTGATTGGAACTTGGTGTAGGTGGAACCCGAAGGCGAGTTCCAAGTGGAACTTCTGTGCATTCTGGAACGAAGAGAAATATCACTTCGGAACAGATCCGTCGCTCAAGTAAAGGTGCAATGGAAGCACATTAGTCTTGAGGAGGCCACTTGGGAGTTGGAGGGAGATTTGCAGAGATCTCATCCAACTCTGTTCCAAGAAAGGAATGAACACTGAGGATAGTGTTTTACTAAAGGGGGAAAGGATGTGATATCCCCAAAAATAAAATATTTTTGAAATTTAAATTCATTGGAAATTTATTCTGTTTTTAGTAAATTCGAATTTGGAAAATTTTTGCCATTTATGGAAATTCCAAATTTCGAATTTAATAATTGTAATTAATTAATATGACTGTTGGGTAGAGACCTGATTTGACCCAACTAACTATTTGACTATACACTTGTAGGAAAACAGATTACTTTATATTGATTGGAAGAGGATAAATGGAACAACCATGCTAAATTTAGCTGACCATGACTTCATGAGTGGGGAACCTGTTGGAACTACCTCTGGTTTGATTATTACAAGTGGAAAATCAGTGATTTGGCCATTGGAAGCCCCTCAAAATTAGGGATTTATAAAGCTACGAAAATTCCCAAGGGAGGGAAAAAGACCTCGACAAAATTGACAAATAGCATATGTGAGGAGGCAGGACGCTACCAAGTATGTGGTGAAAAGAGACCATGGATTTTTACTCGTTGTTATGAGAACTGTTGAGTAAGAGTGAGGCAAGAGGATAACTATTGGAGTTGTGGACATTTCTGAGGAGGAGTCTTCCAAGTTCTCCCTCATGGATTCATGGTCAGGCTAGGGGGTGAATCATGCAAGTAATTTGGCTACCTATTCTACGGTTGAGAGGAACATGGTTGTTCCCTTTGTTATCCTGCAAAAATGGTTCAGATATGTTGATCTATTCCTTCTCTATTTTAATTAATCACTTATATTGTTGATATGTATATGTTAATTCTGTATTGAAGTACTTCCATGGGAGAAATCTGTCGTGTCATAATCCATTTATGTAATAGGAAAAACTTGTTGGTTTGTAATATTTTCACCGCTTTATGATGACGGATCGGTGGCCTCCTTGACCCTTCAATAAGTGAGGGTTCACTATCAAGTGGTGGCCGCCTTAGCCTTTGTAGACCACCAAATACCATCACCGCCCTGATTTAATTTTTCCTAATGTCAAAGGGGCAAGTTTTGTTCCTATAAATAATTGAATCATATTGTAATTCAGACACAGAGGGTGAGATAACTTGAAATCATTTACTGAATTGAATTGGTTTCCCTGTTTGGAGGTTTGCTCTGCGATTATGATTTTCTGTTATTGAGTTTGTAAACTCATTTTTATTTCTTGATAAGTTCATTTTTTTGAGCAAACACAATAATTATTTGTTTTTAGCAATTACAAACCCGATCATTTATTTATTTCGAGTTTATTTGTTGGAGCGTGTGATTTTAAAAAGAGATTAAATACAATATTGATATTTCGGCATTCGAGACTTTGTTGTTACATATGTGAGGAGTTCCTTTGCTTTACCAAACACCAAAACCTGAAATTGTTCGGGCCACATCCTAATCTCATTTTGCAATTCGACATTTCCTATTTCATTTTGTTTGTGTGTCAAGTGTTCGTAAACCCCGAAATCCCAAATCCTGAAATCCCGAACATTGAAACCCTGAAGTGTTGGTCCCACATTCCATTCACATTTTCTCAATTCAGGAGTTGTTGTGTGTTGGTGTTTTGCATTTGTAATTGCGGAATCCCGAACCCCGAAACCCCGAAGTGCTGGGCCCACAGTCTTTCTGCATTTCACAATTCGACAAACAACATGGTCTTTTGTTTTTGTGTTCAACATTTGTAATCGTCAAAACCCGATTGACCTCTTTTTTCACAAAACTGTAGGAACATAGTAGGAATTATTTGTTATAGGAACAAATCTAATACTGTAATGAATGGACTGGTAGAAACGATGGAGGATATTCATCCGGGATAGAGGTAGAATAGAAATAATAGATCATATTACAAGTCACTATGTACAGGGCATGCAAAATAAATAAATTATTGTATATGAAAGTATTAAATTGATTAAGACGATTTTTAGCGTGATTTTTTCTAAGAGTTCTTCTTTCCATGAGGTCATACACCTTTAAGTATTCAAAATTTCATAATTAGACTATTGTTTAATGGCATAAACTATAGAGAAGAAAATGGGATCCTTCGAGTTAACTATGCTTTGATGTGTAAGCTACTGGTGTGTAAGAATGAGACCCAAGTTAGGTAGATATACTTGCATTTTTTTATTTTCTATAAGTAAAGATGCAGGACCGTAGCACGTAACTAAGTTTTCCAATTATTAAACTAGAATCAATATGAAACTATACCTATGGCAGTGAATCATTCTATATATAGAGAGAGAAAGATATATGTATGTACATACTTATAGGTGGAAGTAAGTACAGATGTTAATGGAGAGTTAAATCGAATTCCCTATAGTAAGAATGATAATATACGCCTTTATACGTGCACATAGCAGACAATCAAAATACCTACTATTCTAGAAGTCATGAAGATCCAACCTTGCAATTAAAATCATAATTAAATGTGAAGAACTGATTACTTTGACAATCCCAGACTCCTTGATCTTCCAACTCCCCGGTTGTCGAAATGTCGAAATATCATGGACCGAGACTTCAAAAGTCAAGTGTCCTGTCCCTTTGTCCTTCGAATCCCCGGTTGCCGAAATGCCGAAATGCCGAAATGTCTTGGCGTTCGATCAACGACTCACAATAATCACTAGGATCTACAGTCCATGTCCAACCTCACTATTTTGTGATTTCATGATTCATGGTTTTTGGAGACAAGAACCTTTGTCTTTCCAACATGCGATACCTGAAATGGAGAAATGGACCAACGATCCAGATCTGCCTGTGATCGACGGTCACTTTTCCTCTTGAGCTTTGGTTTTCAAGAATCCCTCACCACTAACCTCCTCGTAGTTCCACCTTATCCAATGAATTGTGGTGTTTCGTCATTTCCCCTCAAGGATTATCCATCATCTGTTTAGATCTTCGAGATCTCCCCTCCTGGATCTACGTAGTGTTAAAGCCTTCACTCCTACCTCAAATCGAAGAGTCCGCTGGATTTTCCACTGCAATCCAACGCTCGACGGAATTCTTCCTCCTGATCCTTTACTCACTTCAGGCTTAAACGATTTTCTAAGTCTTCGAAGACTCAGTCTTTGCTTCTTCCAGGGAATGTGTTCCTGAATCTCGATAACACTTTCTGAAGTGTTATTCCTCCTAAGCTTTATCTCTCTGAACCTCAAAGGTTCCTCCGACCCAAGTTTAGATATTTCCTATATATATATATAAGTATGTTGGAGTGGTTTGAGAGTTAAGGGAAGTGATAGAATTATGGAAAGAATTTATCCACATAATCTTTTTTGTTTGAAGTAAACTAGACTGGTGTAATAATGTCATTATGGACATAAATGAATCTTACCTTCTCTTAAATTCTAAGATTAAACGAAATTGAATTATGTCATAGAATTTTTTTTGTGTGGTGAATTTGAGGTAAATTATAGGGAGAATCCCAGTGCAACCATGGAAGAGGGCACACTCACTTCATTCCCACAAAGAAGAAACAAGCAAGGGCGCAAAACCTAGTTGGTGCGCCCTCCCTTCTGCCTCAGAAAACTCGACGAAAATGATTTTCTCCCTGAGAGAGTGGCTAGTTAATGAGATAAGCTTGATCTCAGAGGTGGAAGCATGGAAAAAAGAGTTTCCATGAAGGAAGGCACACTAGTTATTCTTCAGAAACCCTAAAAATGAAATTGCCATGACTGTAAAATGAAAACTCAGAAAAGAAAACTACCAAGACACATAGCTTCAGAAGAAAATGTGAGATTTCTTTATTTTAGTCTCGGTTCACCTTATATACCAAGGAAACCATTTATTTTACATATATTTAATTCATCATCAAAAGGTGAATAAGTGTTGCGCCTAGGTGATTGACTTGTGCGCCCTAGGTGGGCATTCCCCTAGGTGGCCTCCTTGGCCCAGAACATTCAATGTGGACACTTGGCATTTGAATTGGCTTGATGCCTATTTTTGGTGGTGTGTACCCTTCATGAGAATTATTCAGTGTATATTACTACTATTTTTAGATGAGGGAAAATTTCTTTGGATAGGCTAATGTCTACATGTTGTAACATGGTCAACCATGGATCAAGGAGAGATATAGCTAATTCATTATTATAATATGTGTTTGACTTGTCATGGAGTTAGCTATCAAATATTAATATTTTATTGTATAATACAAGAGACTCACTCAATAAATAAGAATTCTCTCTCCATTGTAAGGGGTAGAGAATTTGGGAATTTAGGAGCTATCCTCTTGGGCGAGCTACATTGTAGCAAATTTTGGCAAGCTTAATCGAGAATTTGAAGTATATTCTCATTTGATGTGAGTATTTATTGTGCACTCATATTTTATGTGTTGATTTTGTATTAAAAAACCCTTGTAACATATTTTGATTGCAATTATAATGAACCATGCTTCATTTTGGATAGAGTAAGGTGAGGTTTCAACTCTCTTATTTCTATTGTCATTATGTTAGCCTACATGTGATTGTTATTATTGGTTCCTAGAGTCTTTATTAGGATGGGACTTCAGCGTTTTGTCAAAATTAGGTAATGAGAACCATTAATTTCTTATGAATTTAGCACTTAGAAATATTTTCCACCATAAGAGATTATAATGTGCAAGACAAGTATTTATAACTTTAGAAAAAAAAGAATACATTCATACACATAGAATTCATACACTTTGAAATTCATACATTCATCAACATAAAATAAATTCATCAACATTAAAAATATTAAGATTAAAATAAAGTATTAAAAAGATTAATATAAAAATATATCTATATTATTATTTAAAGTAAAAAACTATATCAATATTCACAGTGTGGATAGTCTAGAAATCATCAAGTTCTTGGACCTGAAATACCATGACGGTCTTTAAAGTTCATTAGGAAAAAAGACCTATCCCATAAGGGAAACCATGTATACCATTTCTGTCACAGTTATGCTTATAAACTAAAAGATAACATTGAAATTTCTAGTATGGCTATGGCCATATCTGGAAACTATAAAGACATAGGAAAAAATTTAATTAAGCATAAGAAAATGTTGTAGAAATTATTTGGAACATGAGGTTCCATAGCAGAAGACTTGCTAAGACTAGCGCCATCCTCAGAAAAACCACCATGAGAACCAGTAGTTGTAGCTCCAGAACTAACAGTCGTAGTCGTAGGATGAGAAGTGGGTTGATGGAATACATCTTCATGTTTGTGAGCCAAACAAATGTTGATATGGACATGTATTCCATCTATATCTCCAACATCTCCATTCGTCTTTTGAGATGACAAAAATCTTTGTCTTTTGGCAATATGTCTAGAGCTACCATCGTCTTGACATGCAAGTAGAGTTCAAGTGTCTCAAATAACGTAGATTTTTGGGTCCTGGTGCATCCCATATTTGGGATCACCCTTCCCACTTGTAATTGAACTTCTGACTCTTTTTTAAATTCACGAACAAGGCAAACCTCATATTCCAGGGCCAACATGGAAACTTTGTCTTCCTCACGAACATGGGTTTCATAGTAACTGACAATATCTATTGTTCCTCTTGCTGCACGAGATGTATCTTCCCTAGAATTTCCAGCATTGAAATGGAGAGGCTTACAACTGTGAGGAGCCATTAGAATGAAGGACGGAGTAGAGGGAGTTACAGGCCTATAGGTAGGGGGAATATGAACAAGGAGAAATGTAAGTAGAAGGGCCGTAATAATATGAGATATGCAATTGAAGATCATAGGCTCCTCTATGTTATTAATGAACTTACCAAGATTTTTGTCACCCTAAAGGAATATTTTGATGGGTGATCTCATGGATATGAGTTCCTCAAGGTGCATACGACCATCCATGATGATACCTGGCATCATATAGTGCAATGGAGCGTTCATCGACATTATTCTCATATTAATGTGAACCCTGTTGAGAGAAACAATGATCTCCTTCTCCCTCATGTGAATATTGTGGAGTTTCATGGCGAGTGCAAAAACATTCAATTCCATAATGGTGTTGGGTACTTTCAAGTTCAGAACCTGTTGAGGATGGCCGAAGGAGATCTCAAGGATGATGGTGGAGGTGACATGTCCATGCCCAGGATGTGACAGGTGGAATTCCCCTATACTCGATCCATGCGCTACATGATCCCCCACTAACATTTGAGATTTCATGCTACTAGACACCCCATCCGGGGATAAAATATATGTATATTAATATATATTGTATTATTATTTTATTTTAAATTTTATTATTATGGTTGATTTTGTCTTTTTAATCAATCTCTTTTGTATTCCAATTTATTTTATAATTAATGTTATCTTATATTATACATCTAAATTATATCTGGTTTCATATGTATTGGGTTAATCTCTCTACAATAATTAGTGTAGTGGTAGAAATAATTTACTCTCTTTGTAATAATTAGTGTAGTGGAAACAAACGTCTACTTTATCTACAATAATTAGTGTAGTGGTGGAAATAGTCAACTCTCTCTCCAATAATTAATGTAGTGGCAAAAATAGTCTTGATAACAAGATGAAAGTATTTCTAATGATTGTGTACTCACACCACACATACATATACACATAACAACTAGAATAGGAGCAGACCAAACCAAAGTGGTATCTTGTACAAGGCTTGTATCTTTTTCTATTGTTTGGCCTACTGCTACTTTAGTTGTTTTGATTGTTTCTTGCAAAAAATCTTATATTTTTCTCTATTTGGAGTTTGTTATTCTTTTGTTTACTTCTTCATCTATTTTCAATAAATCATTCTATTTCTTTCTTTTGGCTTTCTTTATGAATACCTAAGATTCAACTTCATAAGAGTTTAACTTGTAAATTTGAATTAAGAAGCAAAGATTTCAACATATGATCAAATATAGTCCCAAATCTCATTGAAATCTTCAACTGCGCCATAAAGGGACTCAAGTTTAGATTTTTTTGGGGGAACAATCGTTTGAAAGATTTATTGGCTCTCCATAGAGATAACAATCATTTCCTTGTTGGTTTTTATTATCAATTTTGGAAATGTCTTTTATTATAATAATTCTTTCATAGATTCATCTATCTATCTATCCTTTTTTTTGACTTGTTATATTGATTTATGAAAAAAAATACCAATATTTCAAATCAACTTTGTTTTTTATCATCTTTTTTATGGACCTTCTATCCATACATAAATCTTCTATATGCAAATTCTTATCATTTCATCTACATTTGCAAAGGCTAAATTAGTAGTAATTAATTTCTATTTATAAGCATGATATATGTACTTTATCAAGAATTGGATAAGGAATTATTGTTATGATATTTAGCTTGATGGCATTATCATCTACATGATTGCTTGTTTAAGACAATTTTTCATAATCCATCATGAATTCATTAAATCCTTTTAAACTCACTAATTCCATCCCTAACAACATTTTCATGTCACTTTCCTTGGTGATCTGCTTCCATAAACCAAAGGACAACACAATTATCTTTATAAGTGTAGCTAAGTTTCTTATTTGTTCTTTTGATAGGGGCTTTGTCCCTCCTTCTCACAATAAACCAAATTCATTTCCAGTTTTTCTTGAGAGTTTTTCCAACGAGAATATTAAGATTCCTTTGAATTGTGCATCTATTCATAATCCATGACATTGTCTACCTGCACTAGGTGGCATAAATTCAACCATTCTTGCAATTTCTCTACTCGTTCATTAGTTTATAAGTCATTAAAATCAAGAGGTAGATTGAGGGGGGGATTTGCACTTAATTTTATGCGGTTTCTCCAAATGATTTCCTCGTGATGTTACTTCTACTTTTCAGAAGGTCGGAAATTATTCTACCTTAAGAATTGTCTTGGGGATATGTCTTTGTCTTTTTACTTCTCTAATTTCCTTGAGCTAGTTTTCCAATTGATTTATTTATTAGAAAGTTCAACTGCTTTCATCATGATACTATAGATATATATTTAAATTTAGTATGGAAAGTATCTACATTGACATCTATATGATGGTTCCACCATCTCCACTAGTTTCTTAAATAATTGTCATGGTTCTATCAAGATTGTTCAGAGTTCCATGAAATATGCACATCATTTCATGAACTTAAAAAATGTTTTTAGTTCAACCCACATATATCAAGGTTTCCATAACTACTTAGGTATCCACCATCCCAATCATTTCTATAGATAATTCTCATGGTTCCACTAGCATTTTTCATAATTCCTTAAACAAATTGCATGGAAACATAAGGAATACTCTCA
>ML786274.1:21538-42103 GCA_009831015.1 Picea engelmannii
TTCTACAGATCTGTCCGATGCCCTGTCAGTTTAAACCACTAAGAGTAATGGAGTGGGCAAAGGAAGAAGAACAACCGGGTGCACATTCCATGGCAGTCAGGAAAAATGTGAGACAACACAGGCTCTACGAAATGGAAAGTAGTTATTCTTGATGTCATTGTCCTTTGTTTTTTCATTTGTCTTTCACGGACAGAAACTTTATGATTTAATATTTTTGGAAAGTACTTAGTTTTTGATGTTTCATTTTTCACTTGTGTTTGCCATACACTATGTAATTTATTCATGTATAGTTCACATTTTTATTGATATGTTTATGTTTGGTTGAAGGTGTTATAATTATAAATGCGGAAACATAAATATCACATGATAATCAACAATTACACATAGATTATAATGTTTCACTTAAATATTGGGCTAGGTTAATTAAACAAAGACATCAGTTGTCTTATTATTTAAATCATGTACATTAAAGTAGCTCACTCACACTCATGTTTGCCTATATGGGTTTACATAAATAAAAAAACAAAATTAGATTAGTTACATAACTATTTTCTAAACTTGTGAGTTCATATCAAATTGGTAGATTTGGTTGAACTCACTACTACAAAATAAGTTCCACTAAATCTGCTCATATCTACCAAATCTGGGAAATTCGTTGGCATATTGAACAATCTCCACCTTGACAACAATTAACCTGATACCTTGCTTCTTGTTTTGTTCATCACCTTTTCTACAAGCCAAGAGAAACCAAGCACCATCATAGCTTCTTTAAGAGTACTGGTTTTGTGAACAGGTGTGCGCAGTTCTCTTTTGTATCCACTTTCTCAAGAGAGACTCCACCTTCATCGATGACCTGTCTTACAAAATGGTACTTGATAGGTATATGTTTAGTTTTGTTGTGATAGGCTGGATTCTTAGCCAAGTGAATAGATCTTTGGCTATCACAAAGTAACTTTACTTTGACTTGCATCCTTCCAAACTTACCAAACAAACCTTTCAACCAAACTACCTCTTTGCAAGAATGTGAAGTAGCTATGTATTTTTCTTATGTAGTGGATAAAACAACAATGTTTTGTAGCTTTCACATCCAACTAATAGATCCACCTGCAAGAGTAAAGACATACCCTGAAGTCGACCTTCTCTTGTCCAAATCACCTGCAAAATCAGAATCAACATATCCACAGACTAAATCATGACCATTGTTATAGGTGATACAGTAATCACTTGTGCCCCTCAGATACAGAAGCACCCATTTCACTGATGCCCAATGCTCTTTACCTAGTGTTGGAACATAGGGGCAGAGCCAGGGTTCAATGCTATGACAGTGCACCAAAAAAACTCTAACTACCAGCCCTTTCAGAAATTCCTGCGAAGCAGATGAAGTCTTACCGAAGGTAGAGGCAGGGGTGGTTGCAAGACTCAAGTGTCTGCAACCTTAGCTGGTGATTATGATACGTAATAGAGAACTTAGCACTGTTAGTTACTCAATATGCAATCAACATCTACTTCGCTAATAAAAAGGAGGTTCATAGTATAAACACTGATCTAATGTATTTAAGCACTTAGCATAAACAAAGGGGTAGAACTAGCAGATCAAGCACTAAGAACATTAATTTAGGTCAGATCCAACATTCTCATATATCGTTAGCACTAAGCATAAGCAGATCTATCTAATCATCTCAAAGCACTTAGCAAAACAAGACATAAACACATCAAGGTAAAGCGCAAAGCAAAACAACACAGTGTCTCACCCCTACCCTGGGGCTATGTCCACCAACTCTTCTTCTTTATTGTCTTCAGTCAATCAGTTACAAGAATAGATCCATCAAAACCCTACTCCACCTAGGATTGGAGATCTATGCAGCTCGCTAGATCCTCCTTCCTCGAGTATATCTAAGCACACAGTCTTCCACAATTTCTTACAATGACTTGCACTCACCTCTGCAAGTCTCACATAGGCACAAAGCACTTACAATCCTTTGATCACATAGATCTATCACTTAAACCATCAACCTATAGGTCCGATTGTTCTTACAATTCCTAGACTTCTATTTATAGATTACAAAATAGGCCTAAACATGGGTAAACCCATGGGCTAACATCCCAATTCCGTTACATAATCCCAAAAATCCAAAAAGGACCCAAAAGTGGGCCGAGATCCCATGATCTTTGCTTCATCTTGCACTCCTCCTTCGACATGCTGTTGAAGTCCCAAAATAGGTCAATATGACCAAGAATCTCCCAAAACTTGGTCAAGGGATAACAAGCCCCCAACGTTCACTTGTGAGTCATCTCGAGTCACTTTGGTCTGACTAGTTCTGCTATAAATGCCTCGAGCTTGGCTCGAGCCGCTTCGCCCTATTGCTGTGCGATGACCTCTTGCTTGGTGAACTCTTGGATCACTGCGCCATTCACAGGCACTTCTAAGCGTTGTTCTGCTGCGATGACAACCTATTCTAGCTCTGCTCCTTGGATTTCAACCTCTGTGAATAATTGGCATGCCTTATCTTATACTGGTTGAAGTCATTGAGTAACTTCCATCACTCTGCTTTGAATCATATGGATTTGTTGTTGGGTGGTGTGTTTCTCCTAACACTGCTTCATTCTTTCCACGACTGACAGGGCTTTCAACTGCGCCTATAGTGTGTGTGTGTGCTTCTTTGCTTCCTAGAGCTGTGACTCTAGTGTCTGTAATTCAGGATTCTCAATGAGGTTCTCATATGTTCGGGTGTCGCGGTTACTCAACTGCTTTCTCTCCAAGGCAAGAGATTTTAGTCTATCAACTACGTTGTGGGTAATTACTTCCCTTTGGTATCTTACATCTTGAGGGGTCTCGGGCACAGTGCGGAGCTCCAAGTCTGCTATGTGATGCTGCAGCTGCTGGATTACTTCTTCAAGTAGTGCCACCTACTGTGGAACTCATTCTTCGATCTTTACTTCTATGACTGTCATAGAGCGAAGTTCTCTATGAACCATTTCCTTTACTTCAAGTTGCTTTGTGAGAAACTATTCCTTGCTTTGATGCAGTTGTGTTTTTTCTTCATACCACTTCGCTTGCAGAGAAATATTTTCCCGTGTTGCAGTACTGTGTTGTTCTACAAGGTCTCCCTATACTTGTAGCAAACCCTGGGTGGCTTGCGTTGTTTCTTCCTAAGCTCTTCGAAGGTGAACTTCGACTGTATCAACGATTTGGTGGAGTTGAGTTGGCTCATCTCCAAGTTCTAGTGTTCCTGCTGATACAGGTGCAGTGGAGACTATGCAGTTGGATTGTAGTGCCTGCTGCACCCCTTGGAACTCATCCTTAATCTGATTGAACACCTTATCCTGCTTAGCTTCTTGCTTCTCCGCTATCTCCAGTGAAGCATTATTCAGGGCTGCTACAATGAAATCGAAGTCATATGAGGTGAAGGTAGTCTCCATTTTGGTCATGGTTGCTTTGAATTTATTTCAGGATGAAGGCTTCGGCATGAAAACCTTCCTTTTCTTCAAGGGGTCCTCCTCATCTATAGGAGGTGTTACCTCGACTTTATTTTGCTTGGCTTCTGTTCCATTACCTCTTCATCATCACCTTCTTGCTCTGGTGATATGGAAGCAGTCTTTACTAAGGTACTGTTTATATCATGAACCTCTTCAGTCTTCTTTGTCTTCCTAGGTCCACGTGTATCCTACACAATTTCTAGACTGTCCATGTCGGATATCTCTACAAGGTCTGCTAGAATAAGGAGGTCTGTCAACCACTCCTTGGTAATCTCCTCCAAGTCTTCTTTCGTCAGTTTGTAGTATGACTGCAGTTGTTGTTTATGTCCATCTGTGCACATTGTGATGTAAATAAAATGTCGATCAACGTTGAACTTCATCAAAGGTCAAAACCTATGGAGAGTATCCGGGGTCATACGAGGCTCAGACTGGATGGCTAACTTCAGCTGATTGTAGTATGTGTGGAACATGACATTTGACTGCCATTTCTTATTCATATCACTATATTACCACAGTGTACTGAACGTCATGGCCAGAGGTTCAAAGGGCTCGATGTCCAGGAAGGTCGTGCCTTCTGGCATCTCCCAGGCAATTAAATCGATCAGGATGAATAGCCAGCTGAAATGAAATTCATATCCTTGGTCCTGTGCTTCTCTATAGTCGAGTTCTAATTGTTTCACCAGGTACTTCGACCAATTCATCTGAAGTCCTTCTGTGCACTTCCCTGTTAGGTGGAATATGAGACCGATGACTTGGGTGGGTCGATTCTTTTGTACTAATTTTCCTGCGATCAATTGACAGGTGAGGCGCATTTTCTCGACATCACCGTAGGTGTCTTTTATCCTTTGAGCTAAAGCGTGATCCATGGTTTTTCCGGGGTAGAAATCCTGTGGATCAGGGCCTTGCATACTCAACCCTGTGAGTCAATTGATCAACGTCGGATCCACTATGATACGAAGGTTTAACCATAAGTATCTTCTATGGTAACAGGACAACAACAACTTGACACATGCATTCACCTCTTGGTGTCTTCCGAAGTGAGGAATCTTCTTGACATTGAGCAGTGTGGACTGCATGAGGTTATGGGTCCATGACTAAGGAATTATCTTTGAATTCTTTCCTTTTGTTCTGGTCATGTACTTATGTGGGGTGAGCATGCTATAGACCTTCCTGTTGCCAAGGTTGAAGTCTCTAAACTTCAACGCTGCAATCTTATATTGGTCTGCGTGAAATGCGCATATCCTCTTCGGGAGGTACGCAGTAACCAAGTTATACTCGAAGTCTTTGAGCACACTGTCTCGATTTATGGTTACACTMAGAGGTGGTAGATATGTGAGTAATATGCTCAGAATCAACTTAGCATTCGCAAGATCATCCCTGTTCTTAGTTCACTTTTCGTCTGCGGGCCATGATGGTCTGGCTCGAGCAGTGGATGGAGGGRTCGGAACTCCTATCATCGACGATGCTTGTAGACCTGTAGATAGTCCTCTCTCTGACATGATTCTTTCAGTCATCAAGTCGAGGAGTACTTCTGTTACTGATTCTTCAACTGTGGTGAGCTTGTCAGATATACGCACTCGAGATTAATAATATCGGGTTCACAATTAACTCAGAGACTGCACTAGATAAACAAAAATAGGACAATGATCACTGTATAAAATTCAGTTGGTCTGCGGGCTCAATTTCTTGGGTACCAAAAGTATTCTCCATGCATGGCGCGACAAGATAAATAGGCAACTCGTCAATAGTTCGCTTGTAATGGGTATGGAGCCTCATTAAATCTTTTTATGTTTGTTATGGCATGGTCCAACGGTCTGATGTCGAGCTATAAATGTTTTTTGACCCATTCAGAGTGGCATTCAAATGGATATATCGGTCCCAACAACTATATTGCTTCACCATGGAGAAGTGCCATGTGTTGTTGTTCTGATATCCCGACGAAGCTCTAATTCTGCAAAAAAAAATTCTGTGAAGTTCCCTCCGGAACCTTCTTTAACTTTTCAATGTCAAATCTCTTCTTACTTAGTTTTCTATCCCTCTTTCTAGTGATCTTCATCTCGATGGTCCTTTTTCCATTCTGGTTCTTGTCTTGTTTGGACATAGTCACTGCGCACTATTGAGATTCTTTCCTAGGATTCAGGATTAACACCTCTTGTTTATCCAAGATAGGTACTACAGTATTCTGTGAGTCTTCTAATGTTCTTGCAGTTTCGACATCTAGGTTTCTAGTGTTAAGTAGCTTCGATCTGTCCTCCTTTTCTTCAATCAAGTGTGTGATCCTTCTAGTCATGAAATCTTTTAACTCTTGTTTCTTTTGTTCCAAAGATTCTTCTTCTTGCTTCCTTCTCGCTTGATCTCTATCGATCCAAGGTTTTACTAGTAACATGGTAAAAGGGGTGTTGTCCTCAATAAATTTAATAATCTCAAAATCTTCTTATGTCGAAGTACCATTTGCATTCATAGGTATCTAAGCGAGCCTCCCACATAGGTTTACCAATTTTCCTATGAATAACCCTATTCCTCCTAATGAAGGAATCACAACAGGCCTCCCTATAGCTTCCCAAGTTCTCTCTATCATGATATTGACCTGTGTTTCCTCATCTTTAACACAGTCAATGTTGAAGTCTCCTATTCTTTCTTCAAGGCATTCTTTTTCTTTAAATATCTCTGATAATCTAACAGGTCGTTGGTCATTCAAGGTTTCTTCTATCTGTAGCAATACCTTCTCTAATTCTTTCTTGGGTTCTTCTATAGCCTTAGTTTCTGGAATGGCCTTAGGGTTTTCTTGTCTGATGTTGATACTTTCAAGATTAAAAATCATTATAGGGAAAGCCAACACTTCATGGTTCATAGATTTGCAACAAAGACAACTACGTATTCTCCCAGGGCATGCCTTAGAAATGTGTCCTGGTTTTCTGCAATTGTAACAGAGGGTTAATCCTCTCTTTCTTTTAAATTATCCCTAGCTTCTCCTATATTGTGCACCAGAATGATAGGAGCTAACCTGCAACAAACTCTTTTTGGGATCCTGCATCCATTTGTTAGTCCAAACATTCTTTCTATGTATAGGTATAGCATATCTTTTACTATTCTTATCAGATCTACTCATATCAAATATTCTTTCATCTATTAATGCCCTAGTTTTTAATCTATGACATAATCTATCAAACATACCTAGATCCATACTCTATAAAAAAAAAATCACTTATCCTACTTTTACACAGCACAAAGCTTTTGGATCTAAAACTTTTCACTATCTTTACTTTTATCAGAGCACATATCTTACATATCTTACCTCTTTTTAATGGATAATTCTCACTTTTACTTTTCTTAGGGAACAAATCTTTTGGATATTACCTCTTTTCTTCAGATCAAACTTATTTTCCTCATATCTGACCTATTTCTTTAGATCAAACCTCTTTTCCCTGACACAAATCTTCTTAGGTCAAGTAGAATGTTGTGTACTAGGTAAACAAATCTACACACAGAGCTTTAATAGTTTCAGGATGGATCTTTTAACAAAACTTCTTCTTTCTCAGTTTCCAGCAATCACAGTTTCAGGTCCCGACAGTGGAACCATTTTTTGGCACACAGGGGCAGACCCAGGGTTCAACGCTATGATAGCACACCAACAAAACCCTAACTACCAACCCATTAGGCAACACCTGTGAAGCAATTGAAGTCTCACCCAAGGTAGAGGTAGGGGTGGTTGCAAGACTCAAGTGTCTGCAACCTTAGTTGGGACACATATCTATGATTATGATATTTAATAGAGAACTTAGCACTGTCAATTCCTCAATATGCAATCAACATCTACTTCGCTAAGAAAAAAAGCTTCACAGTATTCACATTCATCTAATATATTTAAGAACTTAGCATAAATAAAGGGGTAGATCTAGTGGATCAACCACTAATCACATTCATTTAGGTCAGATCCAACATTCTCATATATTGTTAGGACTAAGCATAAGAATATCTATCTAATCATATCAGATAACATAGAAAAGAAGACATAAACACATCAAGGTAAAACACAAAGTAGAACAACACAATGTTTACGTGGTTCACCCCCACCCTGGGGCTACGTCCACCAAATCTTCTTCTTTATTGTCTTCAGTCAATTGGTTATAAGCACAGAGCCATCAAAACCCTAATCTTCCTAGCACAGGAGATCTGCGTAGCTCGCTAGATCCTCCTTCCCCGAGTATATCTAAGCACACAGTCTTCCACAATTTCTGACAATGACTTGCACTCATCTCTACAAGTCTCACATAGGAACAAAGAAATTACAATCCTTTGATCACATAGATATAGGACTTAACCCATCAACCTATCAGTCTCATCGTTCTTACAATGACTAGACTTCTATTTATACATTACAAAATAGGCCTAAGCATGGGTAAACCCATGGGCTGACATTATAATCCCGTTACATAATCCAAAAAACCCAAAAAGGACCCAAAAGTTGGACGAGAGCCCATGATCTTTGCTTCATCTTGCGCTCCTCCTTCGACAGGTTGTTGAAGTCCCTAAATAGGTCAATATGACCAAGAATCTCCCAAAACTTGGTCAAGGGCCAAAACCTGGATTTTCCATATACCTGCTGACAACCCTAACTGCATGTGAAATGTTTGGCCTTGTACTAACCATCACATACATTAAACTTCCTACTGCATTAGCGTACGATATTTGAGACATATATTCCTTTTATTCTTTTGTACTAGGACATAAACTTGAAGAAAGCTTAAAATGGAAAGCCAAAGGGACTGAAACTAGTTTCACATTGTTCATACCAAAACTCAAAAGTATCTTCTCAACATACTTCTATTGTGACAACCAAATATTACCATTCCTCCTATCTTAGAATATCTCCATGCCCAAAATCTGCCTTCCTCCTTCTAGATCTTTCATATTGAACATCCTAGCCATCTAAGCCTTTAACATGTTGAACAAAATTATGATTTTTCTTGCTAAAATAATATCGTCAACATACAATACTAAGATAATGAATATTCCATTATTCAATTTCTTAAAGTAGACACAATGATCATACTCACTCTTTGTATAATTCTAACTCATCATGAAATAGTCAAATTTCTTGTACCATTGTCTACGCAACTGCCTTAGACCATACAATGATTTCTTGACCCTGCAAACAAATTTCCTGCTGTGATTCTGAATGAACCCTTGATTTTGTTCCATGTATATCTCCTCATCCAAATATCCATGTAAGAAAGTAGTCTAAACATCTAGCTGCTCCAACTCCAAATCAAGTAAAGAAACAAATGCTAACACACTTTGAATTGATGTCTACCAAATGATTCAAGAGGCGAGTGGCACCCTTGGAGCATGTGGTGCATCCTGAAGTGCACATCGCGCAAGGGAACAGATGAGGCGAGTGGCACCCTTCGAGCACCTAGTGCGTCCTGAAGGGCACATCGCATTGTTGATGATAGAGGGATGAACCTAGATGGCCCTAAGACAAATAACCTGTTAAGTAATTTTAAAACAATTTCCCTAATTAAAATGTCACCCAGTATGAAAATTAAGGCCTAAGTCTAAATTACGCTAGTGGTAGAACCTTATCTTCTCTTTAAAATAAAAAAAAAAACAAAAACAAACAAACAAACAAACAAACAAACAAACAAACTTAAATAATAATTTTCACCTTTGTTAAATCTTGTAGCATGAAGGGATTAAGAAATTAAGTTATTCATAAAAATAAATAAATTTGTTGGAATAAAATTTAATAGAAAAAGGGAAAGTAATGGTTTTATTACCTTGATAATTTTAAAATATTAATTAATTGAGAAAAGGGAAAAAAGGGTTAATTTTCACACCTACCTTTTTGAGTTCTAAGTAAAAAGGGGAAAGAGGGGAAATAAAAAAAGTAGTAAACTAGGGAAAAGAGGTAACACAAAAAGGGAAAAAGGTGAACTTAAGGGAAAAAGCAAGAAGTCAACTTAGTAAAGAATCTACATTTAAGAGCTTTCTAATTTTAAACTGAATTAGCAACTTCTTAGTAGGGAAAGCCTTTAAAACCTGTAAGGGAATTTGGGGACATGTAGGAGTGATTCTAGGAGTAACTCTAGGTGGGTGAGTGAAATAAGATATTTAATTAATTAAAGAAAATAATTAATGGAGGAATGTGGCGAATGGGTGACACTTGTACAAAGAAGAATTTTTAGGAATTTATTTTTAAAAACTTTAATTACATGAGATTTTAGGAAAAAAAGGAAGTTCAAAACTCTATAAAATGAGGGAAGGAGAAGGATAAAGGAGCTTCTGTTTTGCGTAACGTTACACTGCAGAAATATCGACTTGACTGATTTACTTGTGGGAATTGGGGTACCTAACTCGGAGAGGAGTGGTAGCTCGGCCTTGCGAGGCGAGCTGGGAGCTAGATGAAACCTCTGGATAGAGTGTGTGTCCCCTTTGTGTATAGGAGGGATAAGGAGGAAGAAGAGTACCCCTAGCATTGGCTGGGAGGTAACGGTGAGGTCTCGACAGTCGGCGACCGGGAGTTGCACAGAGCACGCGGGGAATTCATTTGGAGAGGGTGAATAGGCAACGATACACTTCCTCCATGGAATGGTAGATTGTTGTAGGATTTACGATTTAGATATGCATGTTTATTAGGTAGGTAAACTGAATGTCTAGTCTCATGACTGAAATTTTTATAGCCTAGATGATTGATTGGTTGATTGATTTCCATGACCTTCATCTTCCCGCATGTCGTGATTTCCCTGTGTGTTGATTGTGACCTTGAGGTTGTTTATTCTTCGTCCCTAGCTCACCACTCCTCGCCTGAGCAGTCGGCGAGGAGCCTGATCTATGGCCTTCGCCTTAGCATTAAAAGACCTATGGATCTCAACGCCCTGCTTTTCTGTGTGAGGATGGTGAAGAGAAGGCGAACCTTTCATCCCTCTACCTCTGTTGTTGTCCTTGGCTTAATGTTTTTCTTGCAGCCTGATGTGTTTGACTAACCCTGCCAAGTTTGATTGATTACGAAGTCTTCTTTCAACTTGGAAATTTTATATCTTGTTGTTGCCTGGTGATTGTCCCTCCTTCGGCTGCACTTCATTGACTTGGGGGAAAGTTTGTACAACCAACCCTTTGTAATTAATTTCTGGTCAGTTGTTTCGATTGCCCGGTACTTGACAAGCTACCCACCCTTCGTCCTAGATTGCCAAGGTGTTTGATTAATACAAGTTTTACTTCTGGGCGTTTGATGAACGGTTAATCACAGTAAATTGATTGTTAAGTTCAGAAAATTGATTTTTGAATGTTAATCTCCCTGCAACTATGACCAGTAGACCAATGATTAATCCTGGAGTTACCGTGTCTTATTTTACTTACTGTCACATTTTCTTTTTATTGGAATAAGAGTAAATGTTTATCCTTGAACCACCAATGAATCTTCCTTGATCACTTACGTAGTTGCTGAGTTTGGGTAGCAATTTTATTATACCGACGGAGGTGGTTTTACTGTTAAACTAAGGGCGTAGTAGTTATTCATAGAACACTAGGGTGTTTATACTCATTTTTCTTAGAATTTCGAGAGGAATTTGATGGAGATATCCATTTTTTGAGTTTGAGAAATAGATAAGAATGTGATTGTAATAACACAAGTTAGAGTTGTTATTCTATCAAGAATTTGAGCATTAATAAAGTGGTCTCTCAATTGGAAGAAGACTCAGAGGCATAGCCCAAGATGGGTGAACTCCATTAAAAAACTTGTGTAATGTTCTTTTGTTATTGGTGTTCTATTTTACTCAGTTTATTGCGAGTTATTCATCAGTTTAATGATTTTTGGATGAGAAAGTGAATTCATATTATTTTGCAAATATTTAAAGCGATCATATATTTAGAATCAAGTTGGATTTTTATGTGTACTTAATAAATAAATTAACATCTAAGAATTTTTGGATCGGAATTGGATTATGAAAACACAACATTCCAATGTTAGGTTTGTTAACAAGAAGAACATTTGTACGGTTCATGTTGGCAAGCATGAGATGAACCTAAAAGGAAACAAGGATTAAACCAAAACCCAAAGGATGGAAATCATTTGAGAAACAACTATTGCATAATGAAGAGGAATAAGATACAAAAAATATGCAGACTATATATTTAGTTAAGGATACAAATGGATGTCTAGAAGTACACATTTAGGAAACAACACTTTCTATAATGGATAGAGAAGAATAAAATGAATCCTTTAAGGATGAAAGCTACAATTGAGGCCCCATTAGGGGGAATGAATGGACTTCATGAATTTGACAACTCCGATTTCAATAAGAACTTGTCACACCATCTGAATCCTGGACATTTGATTTCTCATATGAATCGTTACCATATTCTTTGTGAATTACTATTAGTCATGTTTGTACCATCTCTAGGGGGGACGTGGCATGAGGTTAAAGAGAAGAAAAGGAAAAAAAGGCACAAGAAGGCTATTTTTCAACACGATAGAAACAAAATGTATGTTATTATGTAATATTAAATTTATGAGTGTAGTATGCATATGAGAAGTGTACTTTCCATTCAATCTCCTAATAGAAATGACAAATTTTTGTTTCGAAAAAAAAGTCATCATTATTTTTAGGCTCCCACTCCATACCCCCATCATTAGACAATTATTTTGTATAGTGTATAAAATCATTTCATAATTTACTTTTACTAATATCATAATAATCATTTATCCTAAAAACGAATTACAAGATAAATAAATCTCAACAACAATGTGATTGCATCATAACTAATATATATATATATATATATATATATATATATATATATATATATATATATATATATATATATATATATATATATATATATATATATATATATATACAATGAAAACCTTGTGTTGAAACCCAAGGGATGCTTCTCCACATTTGTGGATGACATCTATATAAATCCATCAGGATAGACTGTCATGACTCACCCAAGTGGAATCAAACTGATCACTTAGTGGCACTTAACTAGCCAAATTCCCAACAACATTAGCAACAAACAATTGAGATAACCCCTTGTGGATTTAAATAACATTGATCTATATTATCCCAAAATCTATTAAGGTCTAAGAGAGATACACAAATTGAAACACTAACGTCTAAGTGTTGAAAATATGGATCTATGATTATTTATTTTATTTCATTTCATTTGTAAATAAGAATAGTTTTATCATTCATACATAAAAAGGAGAATTATAGTCATGAGAGACTAACCAAGAGAAACTTCGCCACCCTCTCAAATACTTAACATAAAAAAAATTACAACTAAAATTGTCTAATGATCACCATTTCTAGATTCAAACAAAAAATATTTGAAATAATAACTAGTGTTGGATTGTTTGGAGTTAAAAGGGCACATAGTCATCCAAAAACATGTGGCATGAGAAAACCCATTTCCCAATGAATATAAATATAAAGAGATGATGATAAAATCTAAACGTGATAATATCAATCCCCTTTTGTGGATTTATCATGTCGGGCATTGTAATTGACCAAATACCCTTTTGTGGTTTGGTCGAACCCTAATTATATCATGCAAATTAAGAAGTCATCCTGAGGCCCAATTAAAGTGGGTTTATCCATTAAGAATACATGTCAGCCTTGCCCAGTGAAGAGACACCTTCCCAGTGCCTGCCAACTAGTATAAATAAAGCAGGCCAACACCTCATTTGCACACTCACTCATTCGCTCATCTAGTGCAAAATTTTGGTAACTGAAGTTAGGAGAAGAAGGAAGAGAGAGGCACATTGCTTAGTGTTGGATATTCTCTAGTTTTTTGGTTTGTTGTCTTGGAATTGTATTGGCTATCTATATTAAGGAAGTTTTTGTTGGTTTTTCTCCCCAATGAGGGTTTCCCAGGATAAATGTTGTGTATCTTTTGATTTTTTTTCTCTCAGTGATCCTACCTATTATTGTTATCTAGTAAATTTAAAATAAACCTAATAATAGCTCAAAACCTAACATGGTATCATAGCTAAGATGAAGAGAGTATCTTTCACTCGATAAAGAAAAATGTCATTGTTGTTGTACAAGAAAATTAGGGATTTATGTTGAAGAGGAATATCAGCCTAAAAACCATCTACAAAAGTATGCCCTAGCCTAGGGAACTCTCTGGCACCTTGAGTTCACCTTTTCATTGGCCAAAGCCTACGAAAAGTAAAACCCTATTTTTTTACTAGTACCAGAAAACCTGAAAAACAGAAGTACCAGAAAACCAGAAAAATAGAAAGACCAAGACGCCAAAAACAATACCAAAAGTACTATTCTAGATTTCTACAAGCCTAGTTTCAAGGGGTAAAATTTGGATTTTCAGAAATCTAACTGCACTAGCTTACTCGCCTCAACTCAGCACATCTATCCCCTGGATCATAATTTCATAAAACCCTAAGATACAGTTTCATTTGTAGTTTCAGAATCAGTTTCAATATCAATTACAGTTGCATTATCAGTTGAAGTATCAGCTACAGTATCGGTTGCAATCACCCTTGAAGTTTTAAAAGGGTTGGTAATTATTACCGTTGCAACGAGATGGTGCCACTACCTGAAAATACTATAAGAGGTATGTACATAAGAGGTATGTACTTACATATGTTTCAACTATATTATTCTAAGGGGTACTTGCAGGAGAAAGGATCTGCCATCATAGATCGAGAAGGATCTCAGATCGAACATACTAAGAAGACTAGTGCACCCCAGGTTTGATTATCTTGATATGAATCTATTTGTTATGACATTATTTTGACCTTATGAACATATAGGTGGTATGTTGAAATTATACTAACCATTAGTCAAAATTATCAAGGATGATTAAATTTGAGTTTATAGAGCTTATTTTCTAACTTATATTTCTGTCAAGATAACATATTGTCTTAGTAGAGAAGACATGTTGAAGAAGGAACTTGTCATCTTCAGTAAAGGAGACTTGAAATAAAATCAACACACTCATTCTTGAGGAAAAAACTCGAGGTTCTAGGTTTGATTGATTAAGTTGATAAGATTCAAAGTTGCGCATGACTAGTTGATAACTACCTCTTTATAAGTAAACACTATAGTTGAGGTAGCAGTCTTTCAAAAGTATTATACTTTGTAGCATGTGAGAATATTGAGATAAATTCTTAATGTAATCATTTACCAGGTACAACTAACATCTCCTCTAGGAGAAACTTCTTGTGTTGGTTCCATGTTTCCATGGATGAATGTTTGATCACAACACTAGAAGAATGTTGATCTCATTTCGTATTTCATTTCTTACTTTTTTAGGCAGGCCACAAGTGATAGCTCTAAAGGATCTACTGTGACGATTTTTCATGCTATTGTTTTATTACTATTATCAAAAGAGTATTATTCTTTCTTGTTCTTTTGTTGACCTTGTTTCAGGTCACAGGTGATAACCATGATGAATCTATAGTGAAGGTTTAAGAAGGCAATAGATTAGATGAGACATGAAAAAGACTATGTACATGACCATATACATATAGGTACCAAATAAGATGAATAAGAAGTTATTTTTGAGATCCAAAGTATCTCATATGGAGATTGATTGTAAGGAGAAAGAGGCTCCAAAGATGACCAAACATTAGAACAAGAACTCACAATAGAATTATTCAAAGGATAATGAAGTCGCCTTGACAGGAAGAAGAACTCGTTTGAATTCTAGCTCAGCCTTTCATATTTAGACTCAGAATTCAACACCAAGTATACCCCATAATAGATTATGAAGTCCTTGTAGACTCAGAAGAAAATGAGAGTAATCTTGATCTCAGAAAGGATCTTATGAAGAGACAAATTCCAGGATTGGGAGACAGATTCCATGAAAAGACTAGATCACAACTTCAAAGACTTCTAGGAGATATGAAATATCCTAGAAAGATTCCCTTGTTTTAGTGAAAAAGAAGGAAGCCAATTAGAAACACTGGCATATGGATTTTTCCGTGAGACTAGAAGGGAAGTCAGTGTTGACTTCCAAGATTGATCTAACAGATCAAGCATGTTGCAAATGTACAAATTCTGATGTGTGTCCAGAGGATTCTCCCAACAAAAGGGAGAACACTATGACGAGACACTTACTCCAGTAATTGAAGAAATAGTTCCAGTATTCATAAATACAACTAGAACAACCATGATTCATATATAGTATGATATGTAGGGGGAGTAGTCCCCATATTTAAAATTAAGTGGAAATTGGTGAAATCAATTAGTTGGGTCATGGAGACATGACTACAATAAAATATTGAGTTAATTCCATGGAAGAAGAAGAGCCACCTTCAATATCAATTATTGAGCCACTCTCAGTTTCAGATGAATTTGTTGTCATGATGAAGTAGAGGAGTTACTTTCATACTTCAGCAGTCACAGTGATAATGGAACAATCATTCTCATCCTTAGAGCAGTTGTAGGTGCAGAGTCCCAGTTCCAAAAGGAACAATTTCAGAAAGAGGAGAGGACATACTCTCAGGAAGTGAGACATATAATGATTTGCAGAGAGCACATAGAGCTAGCACATGATTGTTCATATTGAGTTGCTGCTGAGAAAGTGTACTAGATTGGTACGATGTAATGTGAAAATTTGGTTTGAATTTGAAGATAGAAAGTCTCAGGTATGCAAGTTGAAGAAGGATCTATATAGGTTGAAGCAAGCTCCTAGAGCGTGAAATGGCATAATTGATAGTTTCCTGAAGAGCTTGGGCCTTACCAAGAGTAAAGTTGATTCTAACCTTTACCTCGAGGTTATGAATGTTGAGCCATTGATGTTACTACTCTATGTAGATGATGTATTCTTGACAAGATGAACAAAATCTCATCTTAAATTGCATAAGTAGCTTGCCACAGAGTTTGATGAAAGACCTAATTCTTTATCTCTTAGGTCTTGAAGTTTGGCAGAGCCTAGAGAAGATATTCCTTAACCAAGGGAAGTATGTAGTTGAAATAATGAAGAGGTTTAACATGTTGGAATGTAAATCCATGTACATACCCATGGAAATGAAGTTTAAGTTCCTGGTATACGCCTCATCAGAACTGGTTGATGCTACTCTATATAAACAAATTATTGGTTCGTTGATGTATCTGAGAAATACCAGACTGGATATATGTTTTGTTGTGACCACCTTTGAGTCAGTGTCTGATAGAAACCAGACGTATTCACCTTGATCATGCAAAACATGTGATGAGATACATTAAGGGTAGATTGGATTTTCTCTTCGTTATACTAGACATCATGACTTCAGATTGTATGGATATACTGATTCAAATTGAGCTAGAAGTATTTCTGATAGAAAGATCACCTCAAGATGTTTTTTTAGTCTGGGGTCATCCATGACTTCGTGGAAGATTATGAATGAATCGAGTATTTCTCCTAGCATGACAGAAGCATAATATATTGCAACATGTTATGACAATTGTGAATCCATATGGCTTCAAATGTTCTTGACATATCTATTTGATCTAGAGATGGAAGCCACTGTGAGCCTATGTGATAACCAGATTTGTATAAAAATGGTGTGTTCCATGATGTTTCGAAGCACAAAGAGATATGGTATCACTTCATTCATAATTTGATGCACAAATGATCTATAAAGTTCCAATATGTTGGCTTAGATGAACATGTTGCAGATATGTTGACCAAACCTCTGTCTCATGTAAAGTTTGAGCACTTTTGATACAATATTGGTATAGTTTGAAATGACCTCCCTCAAAAGGGGGAGTAGTGCTAATGATACTATGGTATCTTGACCAATAGTGGGTAGCTTAGTTAGGATTTTATATCCTAGGGGATTGATCATCACTGGATAGACCCTGAATGTATGTAAGGACATGATGTCAGATTACTTCTGCAAGTATATGTTATCTTTGATCAGTAGTGGTAGCTTCGTTAGGATTTTATATCCTATGGAATCTTTTGATTCCTAGGAAGATCATTTAGATCTATCAGAGTACCACAAGATGTTGTGATGCCAACCTATTGCTAAATATTTCCATCTTCATGCTGATGTTTTTGATGTCAGCCTCATGCTGAAGATTTCTAGATTCATGCTGATGTTGTTGATGCCAACCTCATGCTGATGTTTTTGATGCCATTATAGTGCTAAAGATTTCCAGCTTCGTGCTAGTGTTGTTGATGCCATCCTCATGATGAATATTTCCAGCTTTGTGATGATGTTGTTGATGCCAACCTCATGCTGAATATTGTCATCTTCGTGCTGATGTTGTTGTGATGCCAGCATCATTCTCAAGATTTCCAACTTTGTGTTGTTGTTGTTGAGATGCCATCTTTGTGTTGAATATTTCCATCCTAGTACTGATGTTGATGATGCTCCAACATTCGTTCTCTGATACTACTATTTTTTATGTTGTATTAGCCTTGTGTTGTTATTGATGATGCTGATATATTAGAGTTATACTAATCCATGTTGATGCAGATGATGATGATGCCACTTCAAATTCTTGCTAGATATGATGATGGTGTTGCCACTTCATCTTCTTGCTGAAGATGATGATGATGCTGTTATTTCATCTTTCATGCTAAAGATGATGATGTTACTTTAGCCTCATGCTAAAGATGTTGATGATATTAATTTAACCTCATGCTAAAGAAGATGATGATGTTACCTTAGCCTCACTCCAAAGATGATGATGATGTTACTTTAGCCTCATGCTGATGAGGATGATGATGCTACTCCAGCTCCGTGCTATGAACGATGATGATGAGAAAAAAATTCGATGATTTATAGATATGCCTATCAGTGCTCCAGATGTTGTTGATGTTTTTTTCCTCTCTCTCTCCTGATGATATTGTATTGAGTTGTGTCTGTAGAATATCCTTTGTGTTAAGGGGGAGTGTTGAAATATTGTAACTACAAAGAGTATTATATTTATTATTGAGTCATTAATAAACAGATCAATCCCCTTTTGTGGATTTATCATGCCAGGAATTGTAATTGAACAAATCCCCTTTTTCAGATTGGTCAAACCCTAATTATATCATGTAAATTAGGAAGTCAGACCCATTCCCAATTAAATTTGTTTTATCCACTAAGAAGACAAGTCGGCCCTACCCAATGAAGAGACACCTTTGTAGTGTCTAATAGCTAGTATAAATAAAGGAGGCCAATGCCTCATTTGTACACTCACTCATTCACTCATCGAGTGTGCAAGTTTGGTAGTTGCAATTGGGAGAAGAAGGAAGAGAGAGGCGCATTGCTCAATGTTCGATATTCTCTATTGTTTGTGTTTATTGTCTTGGCATTGTATTGGCTATCTATATTAAGGAAGTTTTTGTTGGGTTTTGTCCTCCATGAGGGTTTCCCAGGATAAATGTTGTCTATATTGTGATTGTGTTTCTCTTAGTGATCCTACCTATGCTATTGTTATCTAGTAAATTGAAAATAAACCTAATAATAGCTCAAAACTTAACAACATGGACATAAACCATTATCTCCAATGATAACTTTCTAGACTTCACTTTTTCCTTACATTGGTCTCGTGCATGTTGGTACTAGCTTCCATTTGAGATAGATCGACTTCAATGAGATCATTATCCCCTTATCTTGCCACCTCATGTCTATCATGGTGGCGAGTAGATCTCTTCCCATTCATAACAATAATAACATTTTCCTTGACACATGTCATCGACAACCTATCCAAGTTATAATTCTTTATTTTATTAATATATATAAAACTTGATTAAATTTTAAACCAATAATATTATGAATAAATATTTATTAAACACGTATTATTGGATACCTGTTTTTCCGACATAAAATTACTCATTATATTGATATATAATTTTGGACATAACATATCATAACAAAGACAAAGTATATATGAAATTCATTCTATAAACTACCATTATCTGTGATAAAAATGATAGGACTACATAATAATAGCCAATACACAGACTATTGTAGGTGTGACAGTCCTTATAGGAAAGTAAAAAAACTTTTTCCATCCACTTTCAACACTTGATCATCAAAAGAGTGAATACAAAAATCAAGAACTATCTATGGAGGATTTGGAACTTCTATTCCAATATGTGTTAAATATTAACTTCGAAACTGATCTAATATAGCTTAAGAAACATGGTAGGACTCTCATTTCCTTCTTCCCATTGATTATAAGTGATTTTTCCTTCTTGCTGCCAGAGTTCCTTCTTTGATAGTATGTCTCCCTCCCTATTTAATTCATGGTAAATATGTGAGAAGATTATTGCTCTGTAAGTTTTGGTCAGGTCTATGATTATGTCCTTCCAACAATCTAGTGAAACTACTTGCAGACTCCCTTTGTAATTTAACTAGTGAATTACTATTCTTGAGTCTCCAAATACCTTGATGTTTGTAATATTCAGTCGAGAAGCCAATGTCAAAGTTTCCCAGACTCCCAATAATTATTCCCTAGTATTTGTGCCTGCACCACAATTGAAAGTGCATTTATAAGAAGCTTGATCATTGATCCTAATCACCTCCCCCTGCACCATTATGCTGACCATTTGGGTGTGTTACTCCATCAAACCATCCCACTATATCCACAACTTGGAGAGGTTACAAGTTGGACCAGGCATAAGGCACCTTCTAAATAACTAGTTAGCTATTAATGTTGGTCAACTGAGAGGGGGGGGGTGAATTAGTTGTCACCGTGCTTAAACAATTATGCTTCTTTTAAACTCTTTGCTGAGACACTAAATGATAATCACAATAATGCAGGGAAATAAACAATGGCAAATTCAGCATTAGTCACACATATGAGAAACACATAGACAGATATTTCTTGAGGAAACCCATACAGGGTAAAAACCTCTTTTTCTTTATATGATAAGTAATAGTTACATTCTTTACATTATCATACATATGAGCACCAACTCATAATGAGGCTGCAACCTCTGTTTTGCAAGCTACAACTTGTTGAGAGAACCAACTCTTTGTTTTCTCTACCACCCACTAGAAGGAAGCACCAACTCCCTGTGTTCAAGCACCCACTTGAACCTCTGAGGACAACAGTCCTCCCTAGCACCTCCCAACCACCCTGAAATATAAATCTTTGCTACTGAATTTATTACAGTGATATGATGTTCGAT